>OOFC01050624.1:10664-71888 GCA_900323345.1 Pseudochromis fuscus | reverse complement strand
AGGCTGGTGCCCTCGGGGCAGCGGGCCACCGACACCAGCATCACCCGTGGAAGCCTAGTGAGAAAGCCTGCTGTTTGGATTAGCTCTGCCAGACTCGGTGTGTATGTGCTATTCCATATGTGCTTCTCTGTGTGTTTCTTGTGTGGAAGCAGAGTGTTAAAAGAACTGTGTAGTATCTGTAACTGTGTATTATCAGTAACCATTAGCACCTCTGATTATTATCTCTGCGGTTCAATGCCCAGCGGCAGACTGAGATGTAGATAAATAAACATAAAGGCACACTGAGTGAAAGCAGCAGATGCATATATGCACATGGACGAAAATGCCTTCTTGAAAATCTTGGCTACTTGCCAGGTTGATATTTTTTTTGTAGCACTACCAGCCAATTTCAACCACTATGTCACTGCACAATGTTAAACAGCATACCACATGCTTGGAAAATTCACAATATAGTCTAATAGCACTTTTGATCTCAAAGTATATTTTCCCCGATAAAGCAACTTAAAATGCTCTGGATATTCTCAACTACTTTTATAGTTTTGATGCATGCAAACCCCGAAGTGTTTGACAATGCCAAGTTGACTCAAGGTGGCCATAAATCACATAGAAATATTAGTTTTGATTTTCCTCTTACCCACTGTGTTGCTTACTAACGAGACATCTCCACAAACAGAAACACGATCTACCCTCGAAGTTTCCAAGAGGAAAACCCCAATTCCTCCGAAGCCAGAACTATGGCGGGTTATCTTACTGAGGTTCCCTGCTCAGTGTGATTGCTGCTCGCTGTAATTACGACCAACACTAACCAGGATCAGGCTGTCCACAAGATGACCGACGTGGTTTGGAACCTTACTCCTCCTGAGAAGCCTTGTTTGGGAAGTAACCCCACCACCTCCTTCTTCCCCCCACTTCCATATATCCCCCAATTACAGAAACGCTCCTGTGAATAAGTTGTGAGAATGCATGTTGGGTTTGAGCGCCAGACTTTCGCAGTTCAATCACTGCCTCCGACACCACTGTTGGGGGAAGAGATGGTGGGATTTGATTTAAACCTGCAGGTGGTTACAGTGCACCGCCTGTGGAAAACATTATCACTGGGGTGATCCGACTTTTGGCTCCCTATCTTCATCCCCTCCTCCCACCAGACAGAATGACATTTATAGGGTCCCATGCAGCGGTCTGTGACCGTGAAAACCATCGTTGCTCTTGAATGCACATCCCACCCTTCCTGCTCCACAGCATGTCTGTCAGATAGCTGAGCATGTAGGGATGGAAAGTCTACAGGGCAGAACGGTTCACTGGCTCGTCTGCTTCGTCTGCTCTAACTGAAAATATGGAAATTAGCTGCAAGGTGATTTTACACTAGTGACCAATGAAAACATATATGCAAATTTTCCTGCTTCTGCTGTGTTCTCCTATGATATAATCTGGTTCTTCTTCTATGCTCAAGATACACAAATGACAATATTTTCATTTTATTAAGATCTAAAAACAATCAATGTAACCTGATAAATCCACATCAATCTAAACTAAACATGATTTTTTTGAAGCTCTTGTTGAACATGTTCTTAAATGTCTAATTTCTAACGCAGTATAATGTGGCATATTTTAAAAACGAGAGCGAAATGATCAGAATATGTTGATTTCAGCCCTGAAAGTCAGAATCTGTCAGATTTGTACACACAGTGCAGTAGTCAGTGCTCAGAAGTAGTGGCACTATGACATTTAAGTACATTTCCCTGTATTAGTTGCACAGCTGGTTTCAAAAGTTTATTTTTCTGAGTTGTCAGAGAAGAGGATGAATGAATGTGATTAAATGAATGAATGAACTGTCTGTAGCTTCACAAGCCAGAGGATGAAATGAACTTTACCAACACTGACATTTTATAACAGTGGTAGGTTTTAGCATCATGTAAGAAATAACTTATAGTATTGGATGTCACCAATTTTCATTAAAAAAAAAGATTGATGGCAAGAAATTTATTCTCAAAATTATTCCTTTTAACATAATGTGGCACAGCCCTCTCATCAGGACAACAAACATGTTTTTGACCCAGGAACGTTTCTTTAAGTGCGTTAAACTGCACCAGAATTAATTTGTTACATTTTTTACACTTCTTTGAATAAAAAGTAGTGTTTATGACTCTGCTACTAAATTAAATGATCTAATGAGAAGGATATTTTTTTTTCTGAGAAAACATGCACTTCAAAGAGCATAAGTAATGGTGAGCCAGCAAAGACTGCTTGTAGTATTTCCCATTTGCTTGTAAAACTGGGCAGATAACAAGCTGATATGAAATCAAAGAGAGTTGCTGTTGCTGGTGAGGAAGAAAGCCGAGGAAATGTGGGGGGAAATGAGGTTTGTGGAATGTCTGACACTGTGTGTGACTGGTCGGCTGGCTGGTTAGCTGGTTGGCTGGTTCTCTACATGTGGCTTTTCATATATATTTATACACACGAGTCCTAAAAAGACGCCCAAGAAACCACCGTCATTTACCTCCCCACCCCCCTCCACCACCACCACCACACCCCTAAGAGATGCATGGTTGCATGGCACACAAACACGTGCCTGTATTCTTTACTGTTCCACCTTAAATTCCCATTACAACACACACACACACACACACACACACACTCAGTGAGCACTTTCTTCACTCAGCTCTTCATACTCACACACGGGACTGATAAACCCCAAAGTGCTCCTTTATCGTTTGCAGATATTTATTTTACACTGTTTAAAGTACTGTATGTCAAAATCATGGAGGAGAGTGTGCTCCACCATGTTGATTTAAGAGAACATTTACATAGAGCCGCTCTCTCTCCTCTTGCTTCTTTGTGTCCCCGTTTCCCTTCCTAACCAGAACCACATTGACCCTGCCTTTGAACACGGCACACCGAGAGCAGATCTGCATGTACAAATGAACTGAGTGGGTGCATACAAAGCTGGGCTGAAGCCAGACTAATAACTGCACCGTATTAGTAGGTCACAGAAAAGCCATGTTTTTACATGTAGTGGGCTGAAGTCAAATAAACTGATGGTTTGCTGAAGGTTTGCACGGTACGCTGAATAATTACCTTGTCAAAATTATTTGGGAATTGTATTCATTCAGCCGCTGATGAAGCTATAAATGGGTCCACGTTGAGGTCTGCGCCCCCCATATCCCATATGTTGTAAGTTTACTTCAATTACTTGAATGTTTCTGGTTTATCAGACTGACCAACATTTTATCTGATGCAAATATATTTCCCAGAGCTACCGTTTGCAAGTGAATAAAATGAAGTGAATATCAAAATGTCTCATATAGGATCATGCAGCTAAAAGGTGTAATATATGAGATTTTTAATTCCTCCATAGTACCACATGACCACTGAGGGCTTGATTAACAACACTGATTTACTCATCACATAATGGGACCTTGTAAGTGTCAAAACTCACTTTTCCAATACACTGAATCAAAATTAAACAAAAAGATGTTTTTAAATTGCTTTAAATACAGTTCACATTGAGAATCAAGCATACATGCAGTACACATAATTAATTTGATCATTTTCTCTATATACATATTTGCTGTTGATTATGCAATGTTTGTGGGATTTCCCCTTTAAAAGTCACTTTAACTGTGAAAAAAAGTTGCTATTGCCCACTAAATTTTACATCATTCAATTTTAATACAGTTTTTTTTTATGAGCAGATTTTAATGTTACATATCAGATTTTAGCTGATTAGTCAGAACAGAAAACCCAGGTTCAAAATACAGGTGAAAGACTTTGACATAAACTATTTATTCATGGGATTGTTTGCAAATAAAGAGCCCGAAATTCCCCCATCATGGACAATTTCTTGAAGGTTGTCATTTTAAACGAGCCCATATGATGTCGGAGCTTTTCAACCAATCAGAAAAATAGAAAGATTTTTACAATTGGTTGAAATGCTCTGACATCATGGCCGTTTCTCAATTCAATGTATGCAAACTTGTACTCGTGTACTTGGTGAGAATGTACCTGCAAGTCGGACTCTGAAGTATGGACTTGCGGGAAAGCGAGAACGCACCGAGGCTAAAGTGCGATTGGAACGGCAGCATACTTGTTGACGTCACATCTCCGCTCGCTGTTGTGAAATGTATTATGGGTTATTTGGCTTCCCCACAAGTCTGGTCTGATGCAGGCTCGATAATAAAGGAGGAGTGAGAACACATCCGGGGAATTTCATGCGTTCTCGGCCAGATGTGTACTTTGAATTGGGACAGTACTAGGTCTCCGACTGATGACGTTTCACGAGTACACGAGAACGTAAGTATGGACAAGTACGCATATTGAACAACAGCCCATATGAGCTCAGCATGTGGAAGCTGCATTTGGTGTTAGACTACACATATTTACAAACACACAATTTTTTCATACATAGCCACATATGTCAGATTTTTTTTTCTTATGTGCTCTCAGTATTACAAGCTATCTACCTATGCATGTGTGTATGCTCCATTTACTTTTCCTTGTGCAAAAACTCTCCTCAATTATTCCACAAATACAAAGCAGCAGAAACAGCATCTCTGCAGGTTACTCACCGGTGTAGTTCAAATGTGATTACTGAGTGTCCCAGTCAAATTTGGATCTATTAATTCAGAGTTGCATGTAGGGGAATTTAATTAAGTTCCCTTTTCCTTAAAGGGAGAGTAACCTACATATCTAACACTTTAATTCAATTAGAAATGCTTCAGTAAAAGACAGCAGTCAAAAATCCGACACAGTCAGAGAGAGTGGATTTAGGTAGGTTTAAAGTAAGTAGATCTGGTTCTCAATCTTATCTGCACCAAATTAGAAGAGATGAATAAGCTCGGCTCAGTGAAAGCCCTCAAGCCTGGATTGGCTGGTTTTTTGTTAGACGGTCAGGCACTGTGACCATTAGGTGTTCCTTATTGGATTTTATTGTATGGTCTAGTACAGTGCTGCTTCCTTCTTCACAGAGGTCAAAAATTGGTCATCAACGCAGTGGGCATCTAATTTCTGACCAGCTTACATACATCATGCAGGCACATGCCAGTGCTTTAATGTTGCGGTTGGCTACTGAAAGGAAGATTTTTTTTCATGCACAATTGTGTATGTTAGCAGTGCATTGGTAGCTAGATGATTGTTGTCCTCCCGGGGGGAAAGAAAGGGACACACACATACACCGCAAACACTCATATACACATGCACACACACACACAGCCGTTATTTTGAATCCCTGAATGTTTATCCCAATCCCCCCCTCTCTGTTGTTTAATGCATGTTGTCAAGAAACAATAAAAGTTTAAATCGAAACAGAGCCTGCGCTTGGAGGAAGGTAATGGAAATCATTAGAGGACATCATTGTTCAATATTTATGTGTGTGTCTGTCTGTGTGCGTATGAGTGTGTCAGTGTGTGTGCGTCCGTGAAACCCCTTCTACGAGCTGGCGTTCTGCATGTGTAAACCTCGGTCACGTTGAGACACATTCACATGCGTCCACAGTTTACATGCATCTGCACAATCACTGTGTTTACAAGGCTTTAAAGGGAGAACAGTGTCCCCTGGTTCCAGCCATTACTCATACATAGCGTTAGAACTTTTTAATAGGAAACCGAGCGAGATTTGGCTGAGCGGCGACTCATGCGCAGACAATAGCTCATTGATGCTAGCACCGTGTCACTCCTACCCTCTCACTCCCTCAGCGCCTGTAGGTGCTGACAGACTGATAGGCAGCTATTGTTCCACGTCTGAATCGGAGGAAGGCAAACTGTGGCCTCTCCCCTGCTCTCCAGCTTCCCTCCTTCACTTTACTGACCACCGCTCCCTCACTCAAGTCCTCACTCGTTTGTGCTATCTCCCTCGTTCTCCATGCACTTTTTTATTTTGATTTCACAGATCGTCCCCGTTTTGCTTGCCCACTCATCTCCTGCTCATTTCCCCTTTGTGTGAGTCTGACTTCCTCCCTCTCATCTCGCTGTCTCTTCCTCCCCCCCCTCACCTCCTCCTCGGCTTTTCCCCGCCGTGCATCTGTCATTCCCACTCTCCCTCCCTTTTTATCTCCCGACTGTACGTATCCGTCTATCCGGGCCTGGAGTGCCACAAGCAACTTGGCAGGTCACATTCTTTGCTCCTCCATCTGTTGGCTTGATCTCCAATTTCACTTTATCGACACTGTCATCCTTTTTACTACATTGTTCCCTTTCTGTCTCCGTCTCTTGCTCTCTTGCCCGTCCGTCTATGTCATCACCTTCATTTGTCCATGAATCTGTCTGCTCTCATAACCTTCCCCACCCAAAGTAACCCAGGGGGACCAATCTGTGGGTGACTTCACGGGGAAAAGCAAGTTTCAAGTTCAAAGCAAAGTTTTTCTCTGCAGTGGCAGTTTAAATTAACGCAGTTATTATCTTCAAAAATTTTCCTCAGCGGTGTCACAGTCTGATAATTGCTCGAGCACTTTGCGATAATTGGAGCGTTATCAAAATTCCACTGTGGTAACGAAACCAGATATCCTATGTCTTAAAATTGCCCTGTTAATGTAATGCAGCGAGAAATCCTGTTTTAGTGATAGATGGTCTGGTGTATAGGTGTTAGAGCTAATTTGAGTTTGAGTTTGCATCAACACTTTGCTTTATTGCCAAAAGTGTGATGAAAGGTGATTAGCAACCTCAAACAACTATTCCTGTTCTGTCTAACCCCCACCCCCACCTGAGATACCAGTAGTTTATTAAGACTTCACTACCTTCAGTTTGAGCTGAACCAGTTGTTTCTCCCCGTTTCTACTCAAAAGACGCTAACGTGATGTCACCCATTGGTTTGTGGACTCGCATTATGAAACCAGGAGTTTGGATTTGATCGTCAACATGTTGGTTGTTTGGAGCCAGAAGTGACCATATTTGGATATGGAGGGCAGGGTGAGCAGGGAGGTGTGACCCTTGAACCCCAATGATGCAACCCAACATGAAGCTCGGGTTCAGGTCTTGTCTCATTGGAGGCCAGACCTGTCAATCTAACTAACCACGCCCCTAAATATTTGTCTTCTCGAAGCCTAAAATCTGCTTAATTATTTTAATTTTTTAAGTTTAAGTTTAGTTAATGACATCAGAAAGACTTGTAGGAAAAATGTATTGGCTTAGTATGTCATGATGAAGTTTTTTTGAGCCAGCATCTAGTGGACATCAGGGGTATTACTTCTTTTTGGACTTCATTTTTTTTTTTTAGACCCGGTTGCTTCCTCCATTTCAATACAGTCTATATTATAATCTCAATGCTAAGCTAAGCTAAATAGTTGGTGGCTCAATATTCCTTGAATTTAAAGTGTTGTTGATTTGTTGGGTTAATCTTTGGTAGCTGTTTGAAATTAAACCTAAATGGTTTGCAAGTGAGAAAAACCATAAGAGCTGTGCCAGGTACCTCACTTAAATGCTTTTTTGTGTGTTCTCCCATTCATATAGATTAGGTCATGTAATTTTAAATCCAGTATACGTGAGAGGAGCTGTTTCTAACACTGTATCAGAGTGTAAAAGGTAAGTGCCTCACTCTGCCATGTGTTCGTTTTGCATTCTGGCATCAATCCACTGAGTGGCAGTATCACGTCATAGCTAACTCTCAGACAGACGCCCTTTGTGGCCACACAAACACACGCACACACACCCAGACACACCGCTCCTTACAGAGCAGTCGAAAAGATATATGGACAGAATGTGGGACGCGCAGACACACACAAAGCAGGCATGCACAGACCTACATTCACAGTAACAGAACGATCTTCTCTGTCTCTGACAGCACCGAGTGACACTTTACAATAACACTGGTCTGAGGGGAGAGAGGAAGTTGACTTTAACGAAGTGTCTGGGAATGAAAGGTGGCATGTCTCACTCGCTCACACAAAAGGTCAAAGTGGAGCAGCCAGAACAGGCCAGTCTCTGAACCAGTGCCTCATACACTGTCACATGAATTTAAAGATTTAAAGAGGCTATGAACAAAAGACACCTTCAAAATAATTCCTGACGTTATTGCTGTGAGTTTTTAAATATTGGATTTATGCACTTGAAAACCAGACAAAGACACACTTTTCAACCTCTCATATAGCTCTTCATATCAGCCAGTAACATTCAGCCATTGCTTTATTTGACTATATGCTCTAGTTTCATCGAGTACACACTCATCTCCCACAGTGCAGCTGAGTTCAGTTCGCTTTCATTTATAAAGAATGGAGGAGTAATCCATTTCCTGGCACACCAACACAACACATTCTGTATACATTTAATACAGACAGAATCTTTAAAGGCCCAGTCTGTAAATATGGTGTGGTGTTGAAAGGATGCAATGAGACTACTGGCTGTGTTTACAGAGTAATTTATTGCATTGAGGACATTGTTTTCAGTGAAAGTTATTGTCGAAGCTTTGGATACAAGGACTCACCAGGTCTGGCAGCTAAGCGTGAGAGTTGCATGTGTCTATAGAAGGCATGTGCAGTATGATACAACAGTAAGGTATGGGATGTATTGCATTGTTACTGTCACTATGAGTGATGCCAAGTACATGGTAACTGCATCCAGGACATCTTGTGCATTTATTTTTTTCTCTTTGTCTAAATGCTGAGACTAGTTCTTGACACACAAACTCAAAAAAATATATATCACATTGCTGGTTAGGTAAACAGCCATGCATAGGGCTATCACACTTCTAATAAAAGCAGAAGAGGTGCAGATTGTTTCAACATTTGATGTAAAATAATTTAGGTGTGACATCACTCATGGGTTTGTGGATTATCCTTTTGAAGACAGGTGTTTGACATTTGGTTGTTGCCATCTTGGTGATTTTGGAGGCAGATGTGACCATATTTGGAAAACAGGGCGGAGCTGGGGGCGGTAGCAATGAGGGAGCAGCTCTAATGGAGCATCTGAGGTGGTCTATGAGACCAGGCCTGTCAATCAATTAAACCACACCCGACAGTTATCCTTTCTTTGAGGCTTAATATCAACTTGAAATCAATGAAATTGTTTTCAGATGGACCACCAGGACACTGATAAGAAGAAGTGACTTTATCTGATGACATGAGAATGAGTTCTGGAAAACATTTGTTGACTGAGTATATCATAAATGAAGCTGACAGGTATTGAATGGAAGTCTATTGCAGCCAGATCAAGCAGCCATTGGTGGTATTTCAATATTTGGCTCTTCTGCTTTGGCTTCACTTGACCTGAGATAATGACATCAGAATGACTCGTGAGAAAATGTATTCACTGAGTATTTCATGATTGAAAATGACTTAAACACACTTTGAATGGACGGAGCTAACATGATATGGTTTGTGGACTCACATTTTGAAGCCAGGAGTTTGGTACTTGAACATTACCCTGTTGGTTTTTGGAGCCAGAAGTGACCATAATTGGAGTAAGGAGGCGGGTCTGACCCCTGAACCCAAGACTTGAGTTCAGGCCTGGTCTAATTGGAGAACAGACCTGTCAATCAAACTAATAACTAATTATTATTATGGACATCAGATCACCAATAAGAACTGATTTTAGTTAATGACATTAGAATTAAAAAAATGAGCCTTTCATGATTGAGATTATTATTATTATGACAATATTTGAATTGAACTCTATCAGAAACAGAGTTTTCTGGAGGCAGCATCTAGTGGCCATGGGAGTATTGACAGTTTTTCCACTTCTGCATTGACCTAATTTTTGAGACCCATTCGCTTTGTCCACTTCTATATACAGTCTACGTATTTACCGTAGAATAAATCAACACTGACAGAAACCAATACAAAATAACCGCTGATTGTCAAACTGATTGTCCTTCCTTTGTCATTTTTCTACTCCTCTCGCCTCCATATGCAAATAAAAGATGCATACCAGTCAACTTGCTATAGATAGACACCACATCAATCATTTCGACATCTATAGATTCACAGTGCTCACTAATTACGTCTCCTCCTGCTGCTAAATGAAATCTAGAAGTTTTCTGACACATCAAAGAATTGAAGTTCTGTTGGTTGCAGCTGGATCCATCACACAGCAGCAGGATCCAGAGACACTGCGCCCCCTCAAACATTTCAGGTTGGATGGTTATAATGTTTTAATAAGACAACTCAGAAACCAAAGGCGCTTTTCTGTTTGTTTATATTTGTATCCAAGTCCGACTGGTACAAACAGACCCCCCTCTCTGTTTATTTGGTTCCTTCCAGCTGGAGAGTGGTAACAGCAGAGCTCCATGGTAGAGTCGTGTGAAAGCATTGCTAACTGTGGTGTGACTTATGAATAACCAACCAGAATGATCCTAATACATTTGTACATTAGTAAGAGCTTCAGAGTTTTCCTATTTAAAGTGATTTTACCGTCAGCTTAGTGTACTTTCCTATAAGCAGCAAAATTATTGTATTACAGTACAGCACAGTACTGAAAGTAAAACCCAAAGACTGTAGATAAAACTAATGTGAAGTCAACCAGAGTTTGGCATTTGAACGTCGCCATGTTGGTTGTTTGGAGCGACCATATATGAGCATGGAGGGAGGAGTGAGGAGGCGGGTCTGACCCTTGAACCTGAGGACACTGCCCAATGTTTATGAGAAAACTATGAGAGTTTAAGTTCAGAGTGTTATTTTGGACTCTATTTTGAGTTTCTTCATCCATTTCTATTTACACTGCTGCAAATAAAACCAACCAGTGGCTACATGTTGAAAATGTGAACTTTCTCACTGCCTTACCTAAATAATTAATGGTGCTTGCTAGTTCACCTGCTGTTAGCCCTACGAGGAAATCAATTTCATCATCCGTCTTGAGTTCAGTATTGCTCTTTAGCACAGATGTCAACTATAAAAGCTTAAATTGTAAAGATAGGACTTTTCACTTCACAGAACTAATAAATTGAGCCCTATTTAGATTTACTCTACTCTGCATCGAGTGTGAATAATTTACATTTTTCCTGTCAATGCTATAAGATTGTGAAACTGTATGCCCTCAAACAAATTGATTGCATAACACCCCAAGCAGAATGAATTTGTGTATGTCCAAAGCCGTGTGAGAGCTGTTAGCATTTAGCATGCTGGACAGCGGTTGTCCAACAGCAGCTGTTTTAACTGCATTACATTACTGTACGATCCCTGAGGAAATTCCAGTTTCCTTGTACTTACTTCTACACTTCCGACATGTAGGCTTTATTCAAAGATAATACAGTCAAACAGAGGTTAAAGAGCGATTCAGAAATCTGCCAAAACCAGTTATTTGGATTTTACTGTAATACTCTGAGTTGTGCTGAAAAGGGAAGACTTCTAACTGTGGATTGAGATTTTATCTATAAACGTTTTTTGGTTTTCAACACTTACACTTTGTGATTTCTGCCAAACAATATGCCTTCAAGACAAATAAATATGTTCGTTTCTACGCAAGATCATGGGCAGACAACATTATGTAGCTGCATTTTGGCATTTTGTCGCCTGTGAATCTCAACCATAGACTGTATAGAATGGACGAAACTAACATGACCCATTGGTCTGTGGAGTCACATTTTAAAGCCAAGAAATCGACATTTGTTGGTTGCTTGGAGCCAGAAGTGACCATATTTGGATGTGAAGGGAGGAGTGAGACACTGCCCATTTTGTACGAGACTCGTAGATCTGTCAGTCAATCTAACCACGCCCCTATATATTACTCTTTTTCTTCTTGATTATTATTATTTTTTTTTTTTTAGTCAGATGGTCACTGATAAGAAGAAATAACTTTAGCTAATGGCATCAGAACGACCTGTGGGAAAAATGTACTGACCGAGTTTTTCATGACTGAAAATTGTTGTCAATTGAAGCCAGCATCTAGTGGCCATTGGGAGTATTGTATTTATTTGCAGTTTCACATTGGCCTCATTTTTGAGACCCAGCTGCTTCTTCCAGCTCTGTATACAGTCTATGAACCCACCTATAAGATCATTGTTGTGAGTAGCAGCTTCACAAAGAAGCTCTGTTCACAGAAGAATCCAAAACCTTTGTGGTTGGTGTTTCAGATTAGATGAAAATTCGCTGCCAGAAAACTCCACTGTCATAACTGGAATACCTCAGAAAACTGCAAGTGTAAACGCATTGTTTACTGTGGTCATCCAAAGAATGTATTAAACCCACCAAGAATGATTTTTTTCCCTAAATGCTCTCTTTGCAGCTCACTGTTTTTATTTCAGATTTCAGACTTATCTTCAGAAAAGAATTGTCAATATCATTTTCAAATTTAATAAACACCCTGACTCTTAAAAAATAACATTACAACAGACTAGAAGCAAGACTCAAATCAATATCTAAAGACAGTCTGAATCCCAAAAATAATTGCTTACAGAGGAGAAAACAAAGGTAGTGACTGTGGGGAAGGTGTGTAATGGGAGAGAGAGCTTTTGGCTGATTTGTGTGTTGGCGGCGGCAGCAGCCTTTTAGTGTGAGTGTGTGTGTGGAGATGGCAGGGCTAGAGCTTCCAGATGTGGAGTGGGCAACCTGCCTGTCGGGACCCAAACACAGGAACTTCCCCCTGACGCCGGAGATTAATCAAAGCCAGGGGAATCTCTACAGTAAGACGAGGAGGGAGGATGTGTGTGTCTCCGTGTGTGTGTTTATTTTTGGGAGGATGCGCACGCTTTTATACACATGTTTTTGTGTGTGTGTGTGTGCATGACTACCAAATTCTTGTATGAAGGAAGAGCTTCTAGTGTTTGCCAAGTCTGTTGATTTGTCATCCAGTATGTAGGAAAGGAATTCAAGCCTCTGCTGTATTGATGGTGCCCTTTGGGAAGAGACTAATAGTAATGTTATTATGGGAAACATGTAGTCATGCTGGCATGTGCGCAGTATTTACAAAACAACCAACCAAAGCAAAGTATGATATTTTTTCCTAAAATTTCAATCTGATTATAAATCAGCATATGTGTATATACAATAATCACTCGGTCAAAACACATTTACCGCATCCCTAATGATGGTTTTCAGATTCAAAGTCTTGCTGATGGAACCTCATGAGCCCGTGTCAGAAGCAATCAAAATGGGTTTGCAGCCTTTCATGGAAGACTTACAGACTTTGCCATAATCTCGAGGGCTTGGTGCAATTTAAAACTCACTCTATTGCCCATCACTATCAGTTGAGGGCTTTGGTAGGTTAATGGCATTTCACTAACTTTCTCTTAATGCATTTTTCAGTCTTTGATTCACGCACCAGTGCACTCTTTTGCGGCCCCACCATACTATCTGAGGGGACATCACGTCCTGGCGTTTATCAATTAATTGCACACAGCTCCTGGGTGCCATTGTGAGCCATTGAGATTTTTTTTTCTTCTTTAGTGAATGACTGATGCATGTCTACTCTGAGCTTCCCTTGATAGAGAAGAGTAATTACTCACAGGCAAAGCTCTGACCAGCTCTTTGGGTCCTCTGGCAAACTATGGTGACATCAGTGCCCATCAGTGTACTGGGAGGAGTGACGCTTCAGTGGCAGTCAGAAACACAAGTAGACTGGAACATTAATCAGTGTCTGGTTTCACATTTGTAGGAGCACGTTGTATAGATTTACCTGCTGAATACAGAAATCCAGCTGTGGTATGATAAGTACAATGAATTCTTTAATAGATTAAACTAAAGCAATTATGAAATAATTAATTGTCCCAGCTTTGAGAACCTAATCAAAGTCATTTACATCAAATATTTTTGATTTGTTATTGCAGCAAAATCCCAAATGTAATTAATAATATTAATGATGGCTTTGTAAATCTAATTCACGGCAGACATTTTGGAAAAACATACATAAATCAAATTTATTTAACAATAGCTTAGTTTTAATAAGTGTTCCAGTAAGCCTTGTATACATTACAAAATGTAAAAAAAAAAGGGCTGTATATAGAAATGGACGAAGTATCTGGGGCTCAAAAATGAGGCTAATGCAGAAGTACAAAAAAAGTGCATTACTCCCGACGGCCACTAGATGCTAGCGCTAAAAAATCTCAAGCTCCAATTACTCATGAAATACTCCACAAGTCATTCTGATGTCATTAGCTATGATGTCATTTGTGATCTGGTGTCCATCTGATGAAAAAAAAAAAATCATCATCATTCAGTAGAGAATAGGCTTAAAAAAAAGGAATATTTAGGGGCGTGGTTAATTTGATCAATGTGTTGGACCAATGAGAGCAGTGCTGAAGTTGAATCACTTGGGCAGTGACCTTGGATTCAAGGGTTAGACCCGCCTCCTTACTCCTTCCTTCATATCCAAATATGGTCACTTCTGGCTCCAAAACAACCAACATGGCGACGTTCAAATGTGGATCTCCTGGCTTTAAAACACAACGTGTGACATCATGTTAGCTTTGTCTATTTTATATTCAGTCAAATGGTCTATTCCTCTGAAATCACTAGAAATCCACACCAGCTTCTTCCATCTTTCCTCTGTTTTAATATGCAAAATTCAATGAATCCCAGTTGTAATGTCCACTGTCATGATGTCTGGAGCTTTGTTCAGGTCAGGTGTCAGACTTACCTCACGATCTCACACCAATGTTGAACCAAAGTTGGGCAGGAGATTGAGCAGGGCCTTAACATCTTTTTAGATCACTGGACCCAACGCTTACTGTCCGGGTTCAAACCAGACAACTGCATGCTTTCAGCCTCATCTGTGTGGATAAACATGCACTGCAGATCTTTCCCTTCTCATTCACCCAGCATGATATTTGCATTTTAAGACAGTGCTGATATATAAAATTCTGTCAGTGCATACTGCATGTTGAAACGTCCCATGAACCCCTGCTTGCCCTCTTACTGATAGCTGCTGTGGATAAGGGCATTAGTTGATGCTTAAAATGTAAATGATATTCACACTAGTCCAGGGAAGAGTGCAGTTGAGCTGGTTTTTTTGTATTCGGTCTGGAAGTGTTAAAATATGTTAGGGATGTGGAGTTGCGTTGAAACTTTGTGTGGAAGACGAGTGTCTCCGTTTAGGTCTGTGGAATGTGTTGTCTGGCACTTGATGAGGCCTGCAGTTGTGTTTGCGAATGGTTTTTGCCATTCTGTAAATAGCTGGTGCCGAAAGTTAAATGGTTCACATATGCAGTAATGCACATCTGATTACATTTACAGTCCTTAATGGAAATTAATTGCAAACACACATCAGCAATGCACACGTGTAAGAAAATTACTTCAGTAGAAATCCTATCAACTTGATTTTTTCATTCTAAACTCTGAATATGTTCAAGGCTTCCTTCTGTCTCTACTATTAACTCAATTTTTCTCCTTCTGCTGCTTTTTTTCTGCATGAAGTTCATGATGCAACATTGCCATTCAAGCCTGATATGCACAAGATTATTGTAATTACATGGGTGTGCTCTCCCATTCAAATTGGAAGCATTACTTTTGTGACCCCTAAAATGAGAGAGCAACTATCTCTTAGCAACGCATGCTAACAATAAAAACCTCCTGGTCAAAGGCGCTCATATGGCTCGGTAGTTGGGAATGTGCTTTTACTTTAATCTGCCTGCACAATTTGCATTTCCATCAGCTGTTGGAAAATAAGCTAAGGTGCCAGGCAGATGGTTGAAATTGATTCTTGTGTGTATGTAGATGGAAATATTCAATTCTGTAATATGGTGACAGAGCCAAGACTGTATGTTAAGATGATGTGTTCATTTTCAAAGTGTTGTTTGTCATTATAGACTGGATATAGAAATGGATGAAGGGTCTCAAATTAGAGGCGTGGAATAGGAGTGAGAAGATGATGAAGGCTGAACAATCAGTTTTGAAAATCTGTGGTTAAGTTATTTGGTATTGGTTCGTGTTGGTGTAGTATTTTCTCTAGTAAATACAGACTGTATATAGAAATAGACGAAGCAACCGGGTCTCAAAACTGACGCCAATGATGAAGAGGAAATAGATGTAATACTCTTGATCGCCACTAGATGCTGACTCCAACACACTCTGGCTCTAACTGACTTCAATTCAAATTTACCGTATTTTCCGGACTATAAGCCGCTACTTTTTTCCGACGCTTTGAACTTAAACACCGGTGTGGCTCAGTATCAGCAGCACGAAGCTCGTTAGCTTTTTACAAGCTAGCAAGCGCCATGCCGCCGCTACATTTAGCATCGTCACATCAGACCCGGTCAGAGTGGACCACATGAAACTGTTCAAATAAATTCAATAGCGGCTTTTAGACAGGTGCGCTCAATAGTCCGGAAAATACGATAATCATTTTAAATCATGATCTGGTGGTCCACCTGGAAAAAATAAATAAATAAAAAATCATAGGCTTAGAGGTTAGTTTGATTAACAGGTCTCCATTAAGACTAGACCTGAACTCAAGACTTGGGTTCAAGGGTTAGACTCGCATCCTCACTCCAAATATGGTATAATATAAAATACCAAACTCCTGGCTTCAAAATGTGAGTCCACAAACCAACGAGTGACATCATATTAGCTTTGTCCAATCAAAATGTGTATATGTGCTTAAAACATGGCAGTAAATCATTTTTAACAAGAGATTTTATATAAAACAGTGCAAGAGGAGTTTTTATTGAAAGTTTTGTACATTTTTATAGATTCCTGTAATGAGCAGATTTCCGATCAGGTTTCAAAAAAAGCAAAATTGTAACTTTCTGAAATTTGGACGTTTATTTAATGTGTAATGTATTGCCTCATGTAAACTTCCCCTCACCTCCCAGGTCTTCGAATACCCTCTGGGATTAACCCTTTATGGTTATATGCTAACATTTTGGACAGCTCAAATAGCTGGGGCCAGGGAGTTCAAACATGCCCCAGACCCCAAGCTAGCTCCCTGAAGGAGAACCCCGGGACTCAGTGTTTCTGCATTTCCTCAGCTTCCTTGACGGTGTTGTACCTCGTCAAAAGTGTGTCACATCAATGAAGCTGAACCAGAGGCGAGTAGAAGCAGGATCGTGGCGCTGTCACAAACCAGCGCTGGTCCCTGGTGTAAAGTGGGAGGGGTCAGAGGTGGGGTGTCTGGGGTTAGTTTGGTTCCCGGGGTTTGAGGTGTTTACATGTTTATGATGCCGCAAGTAGGAATATGGAGCTGTGGAAGTCATTTATCATACTGACATTCACATTTTAGGCATTTAGCTGCTGCATAATAACTCGCAGTGATTTGAGGCCTTGGTGTCTTGCACAAGGATACTGCGGCAGGATGTGTGGATGTTAATGACCGTACTGGCTGCTGCAAGAATGGCCCCAGTGGTAAGGAACCGTGTCATAAACAAATGTATTGTGAGAGCATTATTGCACTCAATTTTCCAACTAACTGCGAGTCCATTGTCCTTGGGTGTGTGCATTATGTGCTCCTCATTAGCTAACTTTTACCCAACCTTTTCAAATGTTATGAGGAGGTTAACAGGGGTCACTTCATTAGAAAGATAAAACTGCCCTTGGTTCACAGTGCTCTATTTTGCTGTGTTGTTTGTGCACCACAAGCTTAGTCAATCACTATTACCCAGCGCTGGCCTCATTGGCTCTTTGCTCCTCCCTCTGGTGTTTCTCCTTCCTCCGTCTTGACCACCTATTAACAAACACAGTGAGATACTGTAACTAAATACAAGTTGCAGTAATAAAAGGGATTTATTCAACGCTTGGAGAGAATCAGGAAGATGCTTTCTCTTGCTCCTGGCTTGCAGGGTGATTAATGGGTGGAGGTGATTTAATCTACTTTGTTATTAACTTTTCTTCATCCTTGACTCTTTGGTCCCTCTCCATCTTCCTCTCACACATTCCCAGAGTCTTACCTCACTTAATGAGGATGTGCCTCTTTTTTTTTTTTAAAGCCCTGCTTTTTCTTGTCTCTTCAAATAGCTCCCCAGATGATGCTTGTAAACCAAAGATTGTACAAAAATAAACCAAAGATCATAATTTTTCAGATTAAAGTTTTGCTGTGTTTGTCTAAGTGGAACTTTGGTTTTCTTGGCATACAGACTTGGATACAGTAATATAAAAATAATAGTCTGATTGTTGTAAACTACCAGAAAAAGCTTTGTTCCCCTCGAAATCTGGGTCTGTCAGATAGTTGAGTCAATACATAAGCAGACAATCTAAATCGCCAACTCCTGACTGGTGCATGGAAGCATTATCCTTAATTCACTGCTTTAAAATATCCCTGTTATCTCTGCTTTATCTTTCTTTTCTTCCAACTTCTGCTCTGATGCTATTTCTATTACTAATATCACAAAATGACCAAAGTACGGGTTGTGCACAGAGCTGAATCCCACAGTATTAAGATATATTGAAAGGGTTATAATTAATGCCATTTACTCAAAGTTAATTACGGGTTCTCAGATTAAATGCTTTTAGAACTCACTTTCTTGCTTAACCAAATCTCCAAACCACTGAGTTTCAGTCTCTCTTGTAATTACAGTAATTACCCACCCATCTAATATGTAGCTGTACAGAGCAAATCACCTGTATCTTTCTATGAAGGGTGACACATGGGGCAGCATCTTCCAGCGTCTCACCCCGCAAGGTAACACATCACCTTGTTAGGACCTTCCTCTTTCTGTGTGAAGCATCCAGTGTGTAATGTATTTAAGAAGTAATGATGTGGAAAGAGTTTTTTTTATCAGTGATATTTATTTAATTACCACTTAGCCTTGTGGGTAATTAATGGTAATAAATGGCTTTAAACCACAGAGTGTATATAGAATGGATGAAGCTAATGTGACGTCACCATATTTGGATATGAAGGGAGGAGTGAGGGTCTGACACTACCCAATGTGTATGAGACTCCGTGTCAGTGCTGCTGTCATTGGAGGTCAAGCATGTCAATCAAACTATCCACACGCCTAAATATTCCTCTTTTTGAAGGCTACAAGTTACTTTTTTTTTTCCAGATCAGTTACCAGGAAGACTTAACTTTAGCTTTAGAAAGACTTGTGGAAAAAATGTATTGATTATTTCATGATTGAAAATGACCATTTTTGAATTGAAGTCAATTAGAGCCAGAGTTTTTTGGAGTCTGCATCCAATGGCCGTCTAGAGTATTGCTTTTTTTGTTGCACTTTGGCCTCATTTTTGAGCCCAGGTTGGGTGAAGGTTGCCTCACCCATTTCTAAATTCAGTCAATGCTTTATACCCACATAAATATATTCTACAAGGTCTCAAGACTCTTTCTGCCTCCACATAGCACAGTAAGATGGTGTCATGATAGACTGAACCCTGTCCATCTGGCACAGTGAGGTGGTTGTAGTAAATGTTGACAGTTATTGCAGATAAAGTATTTGATCCAGCTCTGCAGGCTGCTGTGTGGTGTCATCTGACTACCTCTGGACACAGTCCCTCTCCCTCTCTCTCTCTGTCTCTGTCTTCCTGGCTCTGTGTGAGTCTCTCTGTCTCTCCAGTTGTGTGTCTTGGGTTACAGGGTAACTGGAGCCGTGTTAGTGTGTGGCGTTCCTCAATCCCCCAGAGGACCTCAGCTCCATGTTATGGTTTCCATCAGTCTTGTGTATAGCTGGAAAGAAGGTGTGTGTGTGTGTGTGTGTATGTATATGTGTGCCTGTGTGTATATGGGTGTGTCCTGTTTAGGGTGGAAGTTCATACTGGCCAAGGGCTGCCCGTTACCCCATTTCTTAGCCACTATGATTCAGTTGTTTTTACTGTAATAGATGCAGGATGTGCTTCACAAATGCTCCACGTCAACAGCCTGATTTAAACGCTGCTACAGTTTATATCTGTGATACTTCACATCAACATATGACCTCATTCGTTTTTTATTCTACTGCACTTATTTCCGACCTCTAACATTTTCCCTCGACCTTTTTTAGATTGCAAATGCAGCTATAATGGCTCTGGACTGTGTTATATGGAATAGTGTGTGAAGCATGCAGTCTGCCACCTAATATTTCATACTGTTGCTGCTACATTATAAAAGGAATGTCGTTCACTGCTGATCTCAACCTCTCACCGTAAATGTTATAACGGTGGATGTTGGAGCTTTTAAGTCACCACCAATAAAACACGAGTCGATGATGAAACAACAAACAAAGCTGCACTTTGACCTGCGCTTTCAACAGGCTGCGGGACGACAGGGTACGAGCCTCACACATGTGGGAAAGTTACGACTTTATCCATTGTTTATCGTGCAGTTTTAAAAGAGCAGAGGGACCAGAAGGAGTACTTCCAGTTTCGCTCTCGTCAGTCTTCAAGAAAGTATATTCTTCTCGACTTACCGTTAGAAAAAAACGTGCATTTTTGTTTTGATTCAACTGTTTTAAACACAAGGTGCCAAGTACAATACATTTGATCTTTTTTCTATTTTTTCTTCTTCTTGCTTCACTGTGCAAAGTGTGAGGAGGCACAGTGGTGCAGTGGTTCGCACTGTCGTTTCACAGCGAGAGGGTTCAGGGTTCGAACCTCGGCTGGGGCCTTTCTGTGTGAAGTTTGCATGTTCTCCCTGTGTCTTTGTGGTTTTTCTCCAGTTTCCTTCGACAGTCCAGAGACATGCTTGTTAGACTGGCGATCAGTCCATGGTGCACCCCTCATCTTGCTCATTGCCAGCTGGGATAGGCTCCAGCCCCCCTGCGGCCTAATTGGATAAACAAGTACAGAAGATGGATGGATGAGCAAAGTGTTCAACTTTTCGCATCCTTCATTTGGTTCCCAGCCCCACACCTGCCGCTCAAGTTGATAACCCCACAACCTTGAAACAACATCTATACTGAGAGGCCATGGTAAATAAACTTTCATAAAGCCACTGTAAGCATTAAAAAAGCAGGCAGTAAATACAGGAAATCAGCAATAAAATGCCAATTACCCCAAGGTTTTTTCAGCTTCCCTCTGCCTTTGTTCTGCTTTGCTGCTGTTGCAGTGCACTGCAGGAGCTTAATGACCACAACTCAGCTTATCAGGAGTGGTTTATGCTCCAAAACTAGTGATGTGTTGGTCTCGAATGAGGCAGCACAAAGACACGGCTCTTTTAAGTGACTGATGGGAGCCATTTTTTTCTTTCTTTCTTTCCTGTCTTGTTAATTAATATTAAGCAGAATGATATGAGGATGATCTCCATGCTGTTATTATACACTCACTGACTCTGTGTTTAAATAACAAATTAAAATGGTAATAGCTGTCCTTGTTGTTTTTGATTTCTATGCTGAAGTGTTCATAGGTGTTTCTACAGGCTTTGTGTAACATAATGGTTTTACAAGTAGGTCTGTGCCTTCATTAGGTGGTTTCAGAGAGTTACAAGAAAATGCACTGTGAATACAATACAGTAATGTGTTGATATTAGAAAATGTAATTTGTACTTTTGCATACTTGCAGACTCCTTGCATACAAGGAGGAACTTTTAGGAGAATTATATTGATTTATTTAAGTCTCATCTCATCTTCCATACCTGCTTCTCCACACTTGGGTCACAGGGGTCTGCTGGAGCCTATCCCAGCTGTCATCGGGCAGGAAGCGGGGTACACCCTGAACAGGTTACCAGCCTATCGCAGGGCTAACATATAGACAGACAACCATTCACGCAGACAAACAACCACTCACACATACGGTCAATTTAGTTTGATCAATTCACCTAACAAGCATGTCTTTGGACTGTGGGAGGAAGCCAGAGTACCCGAAGAAAACCAATGCATGCACAGGGAGGACATGCAAACTCCACACAGAAAGGCCCGAGCCGAGATTTGAACCCCGAACCTTCTTGCTGTGAGGCACAAGTGCTAACCACTGCATCACCGTGCCGCCTGATTTATTTAAGTGATATATGTAAATGGAGTACATTTATGTAGCACTTTCTCGGTCCCAAAGTGCTTTACAAGGCCCCTCATTCACCCATTCACACACATTCACACACCAGTGTTTACTGAACTGCCTTGCAAGGCACTAGGCACCATTGGGAGAAACTTAGGGTTCAGTGTCTTGCCCAAGGACACTTTGACACGTGGACATGAGGAACCTGGGACCCACAATCTTCGATTCATAGCCGCTCTACCACCTGAGCCACACTACACTAAACTTGACTGAATAGTAAAAAATGGAAGTGGTAAGATGAAGAGACGATAAGCTGAAAGAGCCGACTCTTCTCGGTGAATTGAGCCAAATGATCCAGCTCATCAAAAAAGGCTGAGTTTCTCATTATTGTCCAAAACACCCTGTACGATTTAAGTATGTGCACAAAGTCACAGAGAATTATGTATAATGTCGGCTTACCAGTGAGGTTTTCATATCACCAGCAAGTAACTCTACATTGTATTGCAGCATTGACTGGATATACATCGAGT
Organism: Pseudochromis fuscus; assembly: GCA_900323345.1. Classification (NCBI taxonomy): domain Eukaryota; kingdom Metazoa; phylum Chordata; class Actinopteri; family Pseudochromidae; genus Pseudochromis; species Pseudochromis fuscus. The sequence continues at coordinate 49,667 of OOFC01050624.1, read as the reverse complement.
AAATTAATAAATAATCTGTAACGAAAAAAATCCGTCACCTGTCACTGTTACTCTGCAAAAGTTCACCAACTGCCAATAAACTCCAGAGAAGAAGCAGAAGTTATTCTGCAGAATATGCACAAGCCAGTGGTGTTTGCTGCAACAACACTGGCTATGGATTACTTTATTAAGTGGAAAATAACTGCAGAGCACAGTGTGTGTTTTGCTGTCCTCTCTCCACAGTGATCAGCATGCTTACATGTGATGCTGTGCTGCTCAGTACTATGCAGCTGGACCTCTGTGCATTCATTTGCATTGGTAATATATTAAAAAAATAATAATGATAAGGTCATGTGTCAGATGAGTTAACTTCTTGTGCTGATGTGTGGCCAGTGTTTTCCTCGTTACTTATGTCCAAAGCGATAATTTGAATATTCCTGAATGAGTCGAAATGGCCTTGGGCATATTTTCTCCTGGTTGCCTTGTTGTGTTCCTTAAGGCCTTTTCTGTTGACTTGGCATTAGCATGGTTTATAGTTCTTGATATTATAATGCCATTTATAACTGACCTCATGCTTATTGCTAATTTGGCTTGGTTTTGAGGGAGGTGCGGAGGTCTTGCAGCCTTGTAGCATAGATTTAATACTTCCAATTATGGCTATTTGGAAAGATCTCATGTCCAAGCTCTAATAGCTCCCTGCTTTAATGCTTTATTAATAAGTACAGAGATATAATTTTGCGTTTAGGAGATTTGAACAGCCTGTGCTCCAAAGCAGTTCAAGTGCTCCTGCCTCTTCGCATGTATTTTTGCTTGTTTGTTTTTACCGGTTAATGTCTAAGCATATTCATTCATCACATTATAACATTATAACCTGACACTGATTACCGCTATTCTGCTGATTACACTCATGTCATCACCGTTTGCCGCTGCAGTGTCATCCACCACAACAACTCTCTCCTGTTGTTGATGTTACTTTAATGCTCATGTATGTTTTTATTGAGGGAAATTATAAAAGAGGATTAGCTTTCTCTGCAGAATTGATGTTGCTGCACATATGAGAGTTTCTTTTAACAGCACAGCGTTTTCCAATACATCAATCTGTGAAACTATTGCCTTTAAATTTTCAACCCTTTGATGTGTCTCTGAATATAACTGAGAGGACCACACCATAGTCCAGAATAGACCAACTGCCTTTTCAGGGGATCCTTCACCAACATTATTAATTAATTGCTATTTTTGTTATTGTTGTTAAACTTCAAGTTGTGGTAGAGGGTTAATGGGTTGCTGTTATTGCTATAACACTTGTAGCACATGAAAACATCTTAAATCCCCAGTGACCTAAGTGTCACATGACCCACATGACATGTGTAAGACAGCAGCAGCAGCAGCAGCAGCAGCTTTGGCCCTGACAGCCAGTGTGGCCAGCTTTGTTGTGGTCATCGTTGACAAATCAAAGTTCTCTGTTAAGTCTGCGGTTGTGAGGTCAAGGCCTTGACTGAGGTCTTTTTCTCATAGGATTAAGGCGGCAGAACAACCTCCCTGTCTTTTAAAATGGATGGCGTGCTAATCTGAGAGCTCCTCCTGTGATCTCATGACCATAGTTTTAAGGTTGAGGTAGCGGGCCAGTGGCACTGGATAGCTACTGATTAAAATAAGTTTAACCTCATGACCCCTTGTGCAAACCAACACTTCCCCATGATGTTGTACACAGAGCACCTGGCTCTTCAAAAGCCACTTGAACAATATGTGTACAGCTTTAGTACATATACTGATGTAGGAGATATCAAGGTGAAATAAAAAAAAACAACATCTTGATGTCCTCACTGTAATTATAAAAGCCTTCTAGTATTGAACAACAGAGTGAAAGACAGTAGAAAGACCAGTGACAGAAATTAAAGATTAGATTAAAAATATTCAAACACAGATAAGTGATGTAATAAAATATATGTAGTGAAATACATGGTGCCTAAGCGAAACAGTGAAGCTAGACAGTTCTTCATACACAGAGTTTGTGTATAGCAATGAATGAAGCAACTGGGTCTCAACATTGAGGCCAAAGAAAAGTGCCATACTCCCAATGGCCACTAGATGCTAGCTCCAGAAATCTCTGGTTCCACTTCAATAAAAAAAGATGTCTTTTTCAATCAATATTCAGGGGTGACGTTAGTTTAATTGACAGGTTTGGTTTCCAATGAAAACAGCCCAGAACTCAAGTCTCATACACAGTGGACAGTGTTCTTGGGTTCAAGGGTCAGATCTGCTTCCTCACTCCTCCCTTCATATCCAAACATGGTCATTTCTGGCTCCAAGCAACCAACATGGTTATGTCCACAAACCAAACGTCAAGTCCATAGCATCGTCCATTGTTCATACTTAGCTTTATTGTCTGATTTGTCTTATTGTTGAAATTTGCATGTAAAGCAATTACAGGATTACTACATACTTTTACGGTCACTAAAAATATACTGGGATATATTGGCAACTGTTGCATTTCCACTTCCACTCCTCTCAGTTACACTAATGAACGTGGGTGTAGAATATATGCTTTTATAATATGTTAGCGTGGAAACGTCAGCGCTGTGTCAAATGAAGCTACTTTTACTAATAACTTCACCACAGATTTTCTTGGTGCATTTGTTTTTCCTCATGTTCTCCTAATTTGAAACGACTACTCCCTTTTTGCACTGTGGCTCATGTCACTGCTAACTCAACAGTTGGCCCGCGGTGGGTGTAGACAGATGTATGCTACCTCGGTGACACATGGTGTTGCCGGCAGCTTCTCTTCCCCCTGCCAGTGAGGCACTTCAGTAGGAAGGTGGGAGGGTGGAAACGCTGGAGGCTTACTCTGTTCTATCTGAGTCTTAACCCTGCAAACTCCTCGCTAAAGTCAGCGGGAGTCTGTACTTGCAGCAGTCCCTTGGAAGTACACGGGAACATGCAGGACCGAGCAAAAGGTGCAGCAGCGGGAGCCAAGTCCAAGGGCTTCTGTACTAGTGAGTGAAAATTCAGCCTGGCAGCCACCTGGGCACCCCTCAGTGATGGCTCTGCTTCATTTGGATGTGCCAGTGAGCCATATCAGCAAGCAAACCTGAAAACCATCAAGACCCTGCAATTGGGACACAGTGTTAGCTTTAAGTGGGATACAGCCTCAATGAATTTATTTAATGGGAAAAATGTCTGCTGTGAGGAAAGTACCGTATTTTCCGGACTATAAGCCGCTACTTTTTTCCGACGCTTTGAACCCTTAAACACCGGTGTGGCTCAGTATCGGTGGCATGAAGCTTGTTAGCTTTTTACAAGCTAGCAAGCGCTGTCCCGCCGATACATTTAGTCTCGTCACATCAGACCCGGTCAGAGTGGACCACATGAAACTGTTCAAATAAATTCAATAGTAGCTTATAGACAGGTACGGCGTATAGACAGGTGCTCTCAATAGTCCGGAAAATACGGTAGTCAAGTATGAAAACACAGCTTGTTTGTGTGAGGCTATCAGAGCTTCTATCAGGTGCTGTAGCTGTGTTTAGCTAATAGTAGCTAATTTAGCTAATAGTAATGAAGCTCATGCTCCTACACTCACCTTTTTTTGCTACATACAGATAAATGGTTGTGGATTGGGTGTCTGAATATACACACAGAGCATCAGTGGAGGTCTGTGTGGATCCATCCACCATTGTCACATTGCCGTAATTTATGAGTGACAGCAGAGATATGATAAGAGATGTGGCAGAGTAAATCGGATTCCCAAAGGTCACCGGCAAGGTCTAGGGGAGGGGTTCATTATAACAGATTTTATCGATGTCCTTCAATCATGTTTGTGTGTGTGTGTGTGTGTGTGTGTGTGTGTGTGTGTGTGTGGTAAGTCAGAGCAGGGATAGTGACTGAGCACAGAGGGACAGATGGACACAGGCATAAAGACAAAGCCAGAACAAAGTAAAGGGACAGTGAACTTTCTGGTCTGCTTGTTTACTGCAAGTGTTATGATGCGTCATCAGTGGCTCAAAGTTTGCGTGCTTGTCTGTGTGCCTTTGCGTGTTTGGTCCAAGGTGCATGTGTTGGTCTGCTTTGTTGCACTGTGCACAAGGCAGACAGCCACAACGCTTTGGTTAACGACATATGTTGTTTGCACATATCTGTGTGCGTCTGTACTGTGTATTTCTAAAATGCGGAAAGAGGAAAGGATTTGGGCCGCTGGCGTAGGGCGACGTAATTCCTTCTCCCTCTCCTGGCCTTGGGTTCCCTTCACTTGCAAGTGTGACTGCAATTTGCGCACTGTCTTCGGGTTCAGATTTGCGACCTCTCCTGGCTTTGCTGAACAAAAGAGGGGATTGAAGCACGCCCAGTTCTTCTGAGTGCCACTTAATTGATGCCAGATCTTCTCAGGGGCCAATCCTAAATGCATTGGCGTGGGGGGAGGAAGGAGGATCACTGCAAAGTAGCGCACTCTATACATTCATGATGTGGAATTAAGCATTGGCATGAAAATCCCAGAGCCCATCCTGCTTTCCAAAGTACCGATGGCTGCACGGTCTGGGCATGCTTCACAGAGACAATCACACTCGTAATATCTCTGTGCATTTATGTGTTTGTGCATGTGCACAGTCTGCGCAAGAGCTTTCTCACAAGTGTCAGTGCCTCACTGTGGCGTGAGTAAGTAGGGTGTTGACCCCATCTATCCCTGGAGAGCATATGGATGCAATCACGCAGAGAGAGAGAGAGACACAGAGAGGGAGAAATTATAAGAGCTTGAATCGGAGGAATGAGAGAAGGAAACTGAGAAAACCGAGAGAGAGAGAATAAGAGAAGAGCGATAAATTGGCGTCTGGCTTGTGTATTTGGAAGACAGAAAATCTCCCTAATTCCTTGTTCTTCCTTCCCTTTGTGGATTTGCCAGTGGAGGGTTTTTGGTTAAGTCAAGCTGTGATGGTTTCCTCACTGACTCTTGTTAAGCAGGCGAGGGATGATTGTGGTCACTTTGATTCTACTTTTTGGACACGGCCAGTAGCTAATTAGCATGAAAATAGTACAATTTCATCCTTTTTTTGAATTATAGGAAACAATAACTTATTGTGGTAGTGTGTTTTTCATACATATTGAGTGTTTTATGAGGATCTGTTTTCTCAGTGAGAGCAACAGGGGAGGATGAGAAAAGAATGCCCGACTGTCATCCATGTGGAGTGTAATGAAAATGATTGCTGCAAATGATCAGCCATAGTTTCAGTCCAACTTTTAATACATAAATTCATGGCAGCCATCATTCCTAATCAGGAGTCTTTCTGGCATGTTGTCACACATGCAGAGCCCCACATTTCTCTGGTGTGATTCTGTTCATTTAGTCTGATAAACATCTCAGCGCTCTCAGAGTCCATTACTTGCAATTTACTTCTCCCCCCGGCATGTGGACACTGGCAATTCTTATTGAAGTTACCTCACACGCTTGCTCGTCTCCGGCTGCGGGCTTCACAGTTTACCAGAAAGAGAAGTTGTTAAACTGAGTGGCTAAGTAATCACCAGAGAGATACCTTAATTAGTCCATCAGTGTAAACATACTTTAAGCCAGTTATTCTTTGAGATTATTTTTTCTGCATTAGCCAATACCCCCCCCTACCCCACCACCTCCACCGTTAACTACCACAAATGATGATCTTTGATAGTGCCACATGTTCCAAATGATTTTTTTTTTCATTTGTGATTAATCAACGCCATATGCTAATTTGTCAGCAAACACAAACTCTAATCATGTCCTCTCACAGTTAATGATACATCTCCACTTCTCTGTGTTTAACCTACATTTCTAACCTGTCTCCATCTGAGCTGGCGCAGCTACAACAATGAACTACATTGAGTGCTAGGGCCTCTTAAAAAAGTGACTTGTTTTTGGGCTATTTGCATGTCAGAGTCTGAGGAGAAAATCAATGATGCTAATTAGTGTTCCAAAGGCAGACTTTGCTGTGCGCTGATTACTCTGAACTAAGTGCCAAGGGATTAGGGTGGACTTGCCTCACAGACTCAGGAGGCAGAGGAGCTATTAATTAGAGAGCTATATGTGTGTCTGTGGGAGCGTGCGCCTGCCTGCACATGTGGGTCTGGGAGATTTTTACCATGTACAATTATTTTGCCTCGGCTTTTCTTTGTTTGAAAGGCTTGGACCTCATAAACACACGCCGCGCCGCGCACAGCCCCGCTCGACTCCTCGTGTATGTTGATGCATTGCAAACATTTACCTGCCAGAAACAGCGGGGTCAAGCAGGAGGCTCTCTCCGAAAAGCACCGCTCGGGAGGAGAGGTGTGTTTATATATGTGATTATCGCTTTGACCTCTCACCCCACGCCGAGCCATTTGTAACACAAACAAAAGGAGGCACCCCGCAGATTTTGTGGCGCTTCACGTCGCACCTTTCATGAGTAAAGAGGGTAGCTCTCGACTCCTCTCGGAGCACCTTGCCACTTCGGAGGTCACATGTTTCCCATTGAGAACAGTTTACTTCCATCGAGACATATTTCCGTAAGCCTTTGATTCAAACCAGAGACAAACGAGGGTCTCTCTCTTTTCCCCTCCACCCTGAAGTGATTTCCACCGGCAGGAATTTCTCCACTTTTTCAGTTCAATATCTCTGTGGCCTTCCAAAAAAGGTGTATTGAAGGTTATTTTTACACTTCGTTATAACTAATGGACCCCGAAAGCATGTCATGTGGGACGGTGGAGGACTGGCAATGAGAGGAGGCATGTTTGCTTTACAGAGTAGGTTGAGTTTACATATTTATTCCCACTTGCTCAAAACCGGCCTGCTTTTAAATAAGGCTTGAATTTCACAGGCGGTTTCACCCAACCATCTGTCTGTCCATTTGAATTTGACAAGCCCTAATCATCCCCAAAGTTTGACAAATTTGATAACGTTTCTGCGCTCAGATGTGTTCATCACGATCAGCTGTGCACTTCAAAACGTTCTCGCTGGTCATTTCATTTTGTTCTCCGTCGTCTGATCACACTCTCTGCACAGCTACACACTGAAAAATAAAAAAAGATGCAGTCATTACCTCAATGTTGAGCACTGGAGCAATGTCAAATCCTGCATGTGCATCAGGGATGTTCATAATTATAACACGTTCATAACATTTCACTTTCATGCTGTGTTTGATGCTAATATTCAGGATTAGATTTCATGTGATTTCATTGAGGTTGACAGGAAAAAAAAAACACTTTTTAAGCTTTAACACTAATGTTTGATTCTTCTGTTTTGGGCATTAGCTATAGTGTGATCCAAGAACCATGCAGTCAGTAACTACAACCCTGAGGATAGCATTGTCCATGGAGATTTTTTTGCATGCAAATACTTCTCCCTCCCTCTCTCTCTTTCTCCCTCTCTCTATTGTTCCCACTTATTCTTCATGCATTTAAAAACCCCACATTTTCTTCAGTCCAAAAAGTAGATATTTTTAGTGTGTCAATAGTTATTCAAATCGCACAGTGCCTGGAAAAACATCCCAGTCTGGTGTAAAGTGAAGATGGAATTGAGTTTGTGAAATGGATGAGCTTGCAGAATGCAAATGAAGCAGTTGATAGAAAAATCTTTGCCTTAGCCAGAATTGTGTTTGTTTTTTTCTTCTCTCCTTTTGCTGGATTATGGGGAGAAGAAAATGGCAAATAAATTACATGTTGCAACAAATTATGATTTTATCTCCATACGTACGCCATGTTATGCTAAAAAGGCAAAGATATGTTTTTCTCCAGTTCGATGGCATTACATTGATCTTAAAGTAATTCCAGAAGTTTTAAATCCCTCGCAGCGAAAACAAACAGAATATCTGATAAGTCTCACAAAGTCTTCTGTGGAGTGACTGCAGCTGCCTCATCCAGGATGAAGTTGCTACTGTGGTGCATCCCTGCGGTGGAGTTACTTTGAGAAAGAGTGGATGAATTTCTCTTTGGCTGCGAGTCTGTGGTCTTGGGATTTTCATTAGCAGATAAAGATGCTTTTTGATGTCTCGGAGCAGCTGCACCCTGTGGTGAATTGGTGGAGCTACAGAGAATAAGCTTCAGCATCACCCGCTAAGAGGAAACACAACAGCGCCGCACACGAGAAGGAGGTGATAGGGAAACAATAAACAAGGTTTAATTGTTTTTGAAAGTGAAGACCTTGCATTCCAATGGACATTATAACACCAGTAATCAGTGAGAAAAACATTGAAAGTAATTTCATTCCTCAGGCTGCTGCGGTTTCTTACTGCCCATTAATTGAGTTGTAGTGATCCAGTGCTAATTTAAAAGTATTCAGAAGGATGCGAGGCAGGAAATACTCCTCCAACTTAAAATTCAATTGCTTTTTTTTATTTTTTCAAACAATCACACATTTTTATTTGCTGAGACAAACACAATACATAATCGCTCCCTTCTTGGGGTACACTTTAACACTTGATAGACTTGCTATCCCACAGTAGTTTCTATTTAAAACACTGTCTATTCCTATTTTCATCTCAGGCTGTGGGATTTCCCTAAACAAACTCATTCAAACGCAACAAATAAAGAGGAATGTTTCACACTGTGTATCTGATATTACCCCACATGGTAATCCCTTTACTAATCTTTAAAATGTTTTGTCATTGTTGCATCCATTTTTCTGCCAGTTGTACAGTTTCAGGAGAGATCTCAGGAGCATTTGATATTCTCAGTAAAAAGGAATTAGACAGCAATTTTGGGGGAGGTTTGGTGCATATTACCTTTAATTGAATTACTCCTTCAATCCCTTCAGGCACCCCCCCCCACACACACACATTTAAACATTAGGCAATACCACTTGTGTCACATTCAGAGGCCCTCCCTCAGTGGACGGGAGGATGCTTATTCAATAAAGCCTGTATTAAAGACACAGAACTCACACACCCTTAATTGTTTTCACCCTGCTTTAATAAAAAATGTTATTAAAGGGGAAAAACTTCTCTGAGCTGGCGGCTCCTCTGGAGGCTGTGTTTGCATTTCGCCAAGATGGTCGAGATTACCTCGGAGGGCCCTTTTTAACTGAAAGCCTAGAGACAATATTCCAATTATGGAAAACACACAGGAGGAAAAGGAGCTGGGACTAAGATGGGACTAAACTGTGACCATTTATAAAGGCCCACATTATGAAGGCCACACTGGGACCAAGAGTGATCTCTTACAGGTCATGTGTGAGCGGCGAGGCGGTACAGATAGTGTAACATTTAGAGGCCTGTAGAGAAGCACATTTCGTGTTGGCGTTCTCGACACAGCAGGGTGCAGGCCTGAGATCGAAATCCTGCCGAGGTGTTACTATAGATCTCAGTGTGGATGGCAATTTGATAGAACCACTTCCTGCTCTTTAGAAAGTTATTTTTTATCCTGTGAACAAAGAAAATGTTCAGGACTCACACTTTTAGGGAGTTGTATGAACAAAATCTCCCTTCAAACCCTCTGGAAGGGCTTTGATGACTGTATGCCTTGAAGGAGATCATAAATATACAGCAGCAAAGCCATATCCCAGTGGGCATAAAGTCAACACAGATCTTTAACCCGGCTGCCGAGCTGACCCAGGGTGGAGCTGCTACGTGTGGGTGTGTGCGTGTGGTGGGGATGACTCAGGTTGGTAAAGGTCACGGCATGGCTCGCCATCAGGTGATGGCGTGTCTCCCATCAGAGGATGAAGGTAGGGAAAACAAACAAAGAGAAAGATGAGGAGGGAACCCAAAGAACATAAGTGGACAGAGGGAGGAATAATAGTTTTTTTTGGATGTTTATTTGAACATGGTACAGAAGAGAAAGAGGTCACTGTGGGATTTAAGGGTGGGGAGTAATAAAGTCAAGATGTAGTCAAAGACCCCCTGCTGACTCAGGTCACTTTACCTAAGCAAGGCCCCCGGAACTGAAACAGGAGGACACTATTTACCCTCACACACACACACACACACAGTAGAAAAGTGCCCTGCCACAATACATTATCATGCATATTTATGTGTAGTTTTTAAATGATGGCACACATTACTGCACTAATGGAAAAATGCAGAAGGTTTGACTGTAAGGGATTCAGTTTACACTCTTGCAGAATGATAGGAAAACTATTCATGTAACATTTTTACCAATGCTAGCGGCATGGCTTTTTTTAATGGCAATGTTGGTCAGTTGATTGGTCAGTCAACCACTTTGTTCCCAACAGAAGAAGTACTGGATGGATTATAATGACATTTCTTGCCCCTAAAGGATGAATACGACCGACCCCCTTTTCTGAGCACAAGTGTAAGGTTGACATTTTAGTTTCTAAGTGCACTACTTTAATTTTATTTTTTTAATAAACATTAGACAGTCAAATCCAATTCAAAGATCGATAGAAACGAATAGTCAGGATCCCAAATACAGGCCATCGGGGGAAATGGGTCAGTCTAAATTAAGCATATAGTGTGCCTGCACATATTTACCGATTAAAGTCCTGTAAGGGAATGAAGGGTTTCTTTCAACTGATCACAAAGAGGCTTGACACCCATTGGAGTTGAGGTTGAAATTGGCTCTCTCCTATATTATAGGAAATGTGGTATCTTAACTCTTAACTTAGCTTTTGGATCAGTTGCCATGAACCTTTGTTACAGACCTTTATTACGTCTTTAATGACTTTGGTGACCAACAAGGATTGTTGGCCATACCACCGACGGCCACCAGATGCTGGCCTTGAACTTGAGTCTCATACACATTTGGCAGTATCCTTGAGGTGAAAGGTCAGACCCGCCTCTTCAGTATTCCCTTCCTATCCAAATATGGTCACTTCTGGCTCCAAACAACCAACATGGCGACGCTTAAATGACCATCTCTTGACCAACGGGTGATGTCACATTAGTTTCATCGATTTTATATACAGTCTATGCTCCTAATGCAGATACATACAACGATGGATGATGTTTTATTGGATTTTGATTTAATGGTGTTGTGCCGAGTATCAGTATTCTTCCATTTTTCATTCTGCAGGACAGCAAACTACTTAAAATGCATGTTAATGTTGCTATCCAGTATTACATTTTACCCCAAGCACCCTGTGCCTCAGATTGATAGGTGGAAACAACTGCATCCATAATCACTCCTATTAATCAAATGCTAGACTGCGGAGACTTTTTTGCTTCATTTGTGTACTACCATGTTTCCTATTCCGTTCAGCATACATTTAGCTCCCACTGCACCAACCATGTGTTCGCCCTTTTTTCGCCTGGTGCTCATCTCATGTTTTGATCTGGGGTGAATGCATTATTTATTAGATGTTAAGGGCTCCATTGCGAACTTTAAGTGGCAGTGTGTTGTATTTGCTTAATGAATGGGGTTAGAGGAGATCAAAGCTGGAAATATGACAGATGAAGGGGAGGGGGGGTGGAGACGCAGAGATTTGGCTTGTCTGACTTAATTGCTGCCTCGCAAGAAGAAATCTCATCAAGTCAGATTTTAAAGAGTTCATGCTTGGTTTCAAACTCTGGGAGAATATTTTTAATGGTCTTTATACTAATGGTCTTTCCACACACAGTTAGCATAATTTAACTTTAATTAAGAGTATTGTTTTATCAGGGATTTTTGATTCTAAATGAACCGCTACTTAAAAAACTGGTTTCTTACAGCTAAAGGGTGATAAAGTGAATAATTACATTTTTCCACCTTTATCACAGTGGCATTAGGCAAATCAGTTTCACAAAAAGAGACATTAGATCATTCAAATTGCTTAGAAAATATTATTAATAAAAGCAATGTACTGTAAGTCAAGTCAGTATATACATATATAATTCTATCCTATATGCTATAATAGTTATTCTTTTAAAATCTGTTTGTTTACCTTCAAATCTAAGTGTGTGCAATTATTAAAGTAACACTTGATGATGTCGCTTCAGGTATCAGATGACCCCCCCAACAGTAGTAGAAAGCATGACCTCATTACGGGAAAAATTCAGTAGCAGGAAAAAGTTTTCCGTGGACTTTGTACTGGAAGTCCTTGTCTGCATGGCGCCTGTGAAGCGAGCTGGCTAGCTAGCCACTCCTCTTTCCTCTCTCCACAGATCATTAGCAGTCATGCTCCTACCCTTTGAAGTCTGTGAGGTCTGCTGTGTCTGTCATAGCCATGCAAATCCAGGGGACAACCCCAGCCACCTGTTCTCAGAAACATCTGTCCACGGACTCAGGCTTTACTCGGGCACTGCTCAGCTGCCTCACTCGTCTCTGATCCTCAAAGGGCTGGGGGATGGCAGAGAGGCTATTTTTAGGGACTTGCTTGATATGCCAGTGCAGACCTTATGCTCTCTAATGAACATACATTTCGGTACGACTGCAAGCTTAGGACAGAAATTTGCTACTTGTTGTACAGAGTGCAAAAGTTTTTTATGTTTATGTTACTATAGACACATTCAAAATTATGAAAGTAAAACTTATTTTTCTAACTATATCATCTCCCAATGTGAAATAATAATATAACCTAATTTAATATCGTCTATAGTGATTTTACACCGACAGATCCACATTACATATGTAGAATATCTCTTCATAATTCACTTCAAAGGCCGACTGTACATTCTTTGAAGTAGAAATTTAGGCAAAATTGTAGAGAACTTATTGTTTAGACAGAATAGTTGATGTGAGACTCAGTTCAATCAGAGTATCCCTTCAGTACAGATATGCTGGGTTGCCTCTAATGAAGTCCTCTATCTGCGAGCCTCTCCTTGCCTTTGGTGCTGCAAGATTCCTGAAAACTGGCGTCTGTCTTAGTTGGTGAAAAACCAGATCAGAGCACTGGAGTCTCTGAGGGAGGTTCAGCTGCAGAATGATGACCACATTCATTAAACTTAAAGATCTCTCAGTGCTTAAGATTCACTGAGAAAGATTTTCTGTTTGAGATTCAGCATGAAGCTAAAAGAAAATATTGTACCCGCCGCCCGTGCCCTCTCACGGGGTTTAACCAGGAATTGTTTCATTTCTCAGTCATCTGCTTGGTCTTCAACAAACCAAGGCACCTGGCATTCATGATCAACTCACCACCAAGTGCTCAGGAAACAGGGCAGAGTGACGTAAGGCCTGGGCAATGCCCATCTTTCCTATAAACTATGAAGCCAGTTTGCCAGTTTCTGCCAAGGGACCGGTTGTTTTGCATGTGTCTATTTATTGTGACAGCCGTACCGTGGTAGGAGACCACTGCAAATGGAGCCTCGGGGTAAATGCCGAGGGATGTGGGCAGAAGGCTGCATTTTGATTGGCTGCCAAAGGGATTGCATGTCTGATTAGAGCATTGTAATAGGCCACCTGAGAAGTTGTTGTAGGGGACTGTGGAGGTCCTGGTGATTATCCATCACGAATCTGGGCTCAGGTTGGACTAAACTAAACTTCCTCAGAAACAAGTACAAATAGTGTAATGTTATGATTATTTATGCCTGGCTCTGTAAGGGACCTTGAGGGTAAACTGAAAACACACACCTTGCTGGATTCTGTGGCCACACTGGGAATTAAATATGCACCGTAGGAGAGTGTATTGTAACACCAACATCAGGAATACATTATTGAACAAAGACTTGGAGAAGAGAATACCAGTACCTTAATGATAATTCCCCCATTTTCCATGCAGTGTACTTTAATTGTGCCAGTAATCTGCCACAATTAGCTAAGCCAGCCCTCGGCGGGGGGCTGCGTTATTACTGAACCAGCAACAACAGACCCACAAGCATCTGTCAACAACCTATGTAGAGAAACACAATCCTCAAGAATAAAGTCTATACTGTCACTGTGCATTATACAACATGAAAAGTAAAACAATACAAGGCGGATATACTGCAACTCTAGACTCTCAAGCACAGAATCAGTGGATTGTTGAACGTGCTGAAACATTGCCGGAGCTCAGTTACAGTAGCTCGGTACTGTATGAGGCTGTGTGCGAATTCTTGGGAAAGTTAGCAGCTGTGTAGCCTCTCCCTCTTCGGGGAGAAGGAGATCAGTGGAGTGTGTAAGAGTAGATGTGCATGAGGGGGAGACCTGCTGATCCAGGTGTTGAATGCTGCCTGGCACTCTGACAGCTGAAGGGAAAGAGAATGTACGCTTTATTGCACAGAACGATATTGTACAGATACAAGCACACACATAGCCTACAGGAAAACACACGTGTAAGACTCCAGCGCGCGCACACAGCCCGTGTTGTGCCATATTGTTTCCACCGGATGCATGCTGCATTATCCTGCCAACCATTCAATTGGAAATGCATGAGACAGAAATTCCCGTCGGGTACTGTGCCAGGGTTTATAGCTCAACGCCGTACAACTGTCTGCTGTGTCTGAGATTTGAGCCACGATGATGGGCTGAATCAAAGATCAGGCAACACCCATTTGAAGTTGGCCTGACATCTCAGGAGCTGCAGACTGTTCTGTTGTGAGCCAATTACAACAACGTGCCCCAACCCATTGTACATTCTCTCACAGCTCAGATCTGTGAGGAAAAACCCCGCGACCCAGAACTAGCTGCGCCTCTGGCACCATCTGTAAAGAATATGGCTCTAACTGCAACCAGCTTCACACTTCATTGTTGTTTTAAAGCTGAAACCATTTTCTAAAATCAGTCTCCCTCCTTTTTTTATAATAGTTATCGGCAATTATGGGATTGTACAGTTATGTTTCAGAATGAAATGATAACATCTTAGATTGAGGTTTAATCAACTTTAACTTTGAAACAGTCATTACGTTTTTTCTGGTTTTCATTTCCAGTTAAAAAAAAAAAAAGATTATTGGAGAAAAGTCCAAAACATAATCAATTTTTTTTCCTACCTTGGTAATTATCTCACAATTTGTTTCTGTCTATGCTGTTGTGATGAGAGAATTTCCCTGTTGTGGGATGAATAAAGTCTTATTGTATCGTATCGTATTGTGTTGTATCGTATCGCATCATATCGCATCATATCGCATTATATCGCATCAAACTGGAGTCATATCTAGACTAAAGGTTTTAATCAGAGAATACATGCTATCCTTAAATTTACTTTTGGGGGAATTAAATTTTTGACAGGACCACCTCCCCTCTGCTAATAATTTCTTAGGCCACATGTCAAATTTAAGTTGCAGTATATATTGTGCATATTCAGCTAAAGCTAAACTGAATTGACTTGATTTCCTCCTGACCTTCAAAATTTTGAAGCTTGACAGTAAATTACTCAGTTGTCCTCCATTATGCGATTATGACCTAGTTAGCAGCCTGGAATTTAATGCAGTTCATTCTCCACACATGTATGACCACAAATGCATTGTTCTGTTTACCCTACCATTTCATTTCCAGTTAACCAGCACGTCATGGAACAGCGCTTTTCATTTCAAATTATTTTTCAGACTTCATTTTGATCTTTTAATGACTTCATGGGACGACCTTAAGCTCATTACAGTTTGCCTTACAGTACATTATGCATCCACTTACATTTTACATGTCCTCCACGTTTCCACATTATGTTGTCCAGATCTTGCGAGGTGATTGAAAAAGATTGAAAAGTACAGGAGTGCTTTCCGATTGGGAGGCCCGCGGCTCCCAGGCAACCGCTGTGATGAAATCCATCTCAGACGAGGTCATCTGTTCACTCTGCAGTGTAATTGTAGACAAACAAAAGGTTTTTGACTCGAATCCTTACACCATTCAGTTGGTATGCCTTTTGAAAAGCCATCACAAGCGGGAATGGCTGCTGGTAACGGTTAGAGGAACATCAGCATTCTCCCAATCAATCCCTCAAGAAAGGACAACAGTGATTTGTCTGCGGCCATTTTGCCTGTCAGAGATGTTTAACTTCCTTGCGCATAATGGCTCTTGTACTCTGGGTAAACAGCCATTACTAGCCTGTTTATTTGGAAGGAGGGGCTCACTGTGGATCTGACCTGGTTTTCAAATGACAACCCATACCAGAGAGATGAAGGGACTGGGGGAGGAAGAGCAAAGTGAAGACTAGAGAGGAAGACCCAATTTATTATGAGTAATTGGCTCCACTTGAGCAAACACCCCTTCCTTGCCCAGTGGCTGTCTAACTCAAAGTCTGCGCCAGCAGCAAAATATATCCCCTCCTATGTTCAGCTACATACAGTAGATTAAAAAAGGATGAATACTGAGTCAGTCTTGACACTATGTGGATTTCAATTTCGTCAAAAACATTTAAAGGAAATTTTCCTGGACCTTTGAGTATTGCCTACATACATTTTGCTCATTTCCCCTTCAGTGCTTTATTTCTAATCTTGTCTTAGGATAACTCAGGAATAAACTAAACCTTTAGATTGTCAAGTGTGATGTAAATACCTTGTTGGCTGCTTAATGACTTAACTTGAACAACACAACGTAGCCACACGTTCACCTTTATTTCCACTGTAGTTAATGAAAGGAAACACCGACTGTAACCGTGCACTGCTTTTCTTTAGCTTAAGAAAACAAATAAAGAAATTTATCAAAATCTGATGAAGCTTGGGAAGCACTTATAGCAGTGAAGTGGAAAAACACACTCTTGGTGAGGCAGTCTCTTTGTCAGATGACACGCTCACTGGCAGGGGAAGTCCGGCTCTTTCATTTAACCATGTACACCTTTCATAGTCCAAGTGGCCCTTGGCGGTTTGATGGCCCCATGGTGCCCTCCCGCATCGGGATGGTCCAGTACAGGAAAGAGGAAGCCCCCTGAAACAATACACCTCTCCAATTGATAAGTGAGACATCTCTGCGCCTCCTGACAGATTGCACACAGCGAGGCCACGGCCGGGAGATGCCTATGGGCCTGTGCGGCGACACGAGGGTGAGGCGGGGTTACGGTGGATCCCCTGAAGGGGTGTCACTGGTGGGTCACTCTGCCAAGAGTCTGTGTAAACATGGAGGGATGTGAAAAGCATACTGTGTGTGTATTTCTTCTATTTATCTCTATTTGTGTGCGCACATCACAGTGGGTGGGTTGAAGTGTGTCATGTGACTAGTTTCGGTGCAGATCTGATATTAGACAGTGTTGTGGTTTTTCGTCCCTGAGGCCACTTCACATGTCACACCCTATGTGTGACTAACGCTGCTCTAAACAGAACACGCAGCATGTTAACCTGCACTAAGCGTGTGTTTACGTTCACGCTCACACAAACACACACACGCGAAGCAGCTACAAACATAGAGTAGGAAACACAGGCACTCACACCAATTCTCATGTACCCAGCATCCCACCCATAAACATATAAATCATTTCTAATAAAAATCTCGATGGGGGCCCCTCTCTCTCCACCTTTGGTAACCAGTCTGCTGACCCGCTCACCTAATCACTCTGTCCTTCTTTTAGACTTGCAATTAATGAAAAAAGGAAGAAGTATTTTCTGTGGCTGAGTAAACGAGTTCCTGGGGTCAAATGGCCATCCCCAAGGCATATTTAACAGCCGAAGCTCAAATGATGACAAACGCTCAGCCCTAATTGTTGCCTGGAAACACTCACGAGGTGCTAAATCGTGTCCTGTAGCCACAGATCACGATTCAGCGAGCCAGCAACCTGAACCTGAACCTATATTTCTGTGTGGAGACAAAAGAGGAGGAAGAGTGCTCATTAAAACAGAGAGGAAAAAAAATACGTGAAGACAAAAACGCTGGCAGGAAAAGTGGGTAGAACACATTCAACAGGGTTTGGTGTTGTGGTATCATGTGGTCATCTGGATAGTGTTTTTAAAGCCATAATTATTTTATTTTCAACGAAACAGTTTGATATTTTGGGAAATGCCCTCATTCACATCCTGGCAGCGGGAAGTTGTGTCTACATAGAAGGTGCAGTGGGAGCAGCACATTGGCAAAGCAGCAGCTTGGCAACATGTTCTTGATTTAAAATTAAATGATGTGCAGATCAAGGTGCTGGGATAAATTTGAAGTGTTTCCTCCTTGTTTCTAACCTGATTATTGTGGAGGAACCATCATCATCTCAGAATTTTGGCGTTGACTTGGTAGTGAAATATTTGTTGTTGTGACATCTTCATTGACTTCTACTTCAAAATATATCTTCACTTTGGACCAGGTGAGAACATCCATCCCATCCCTGTAGTTGTAAATGGAGTACAATCATATAGCATTTTCTTGACTTTAGCTAGGTCCCAAAGCGCTTTACAAGGCAACTTCTTCACCCATTCACACACCAATGGCTAACGAGCTGCCACGCAAGGTGCTAGCCACCATTGGGAGCAACTTAGGGTTTAGTGTCTTGCCCAAGGACACTTCATCAGAGCTGGGGATCGAACCCACAATCTTACAAGTCATAGGCGACCTGTTCTACCACCTGAACCACAGCTGTACTTCAAATAAAAGACTATAGCCAATTTTCAATATGCATACTTGTCTGTACTTACGTTCTCGCGTACTCGTGAAACATCATCAGTCAGAGACCTAGTACTGTTCCAATTCAAAGTACACATCTGCCTGAGAACGCATGAAATACCCACATGTGTTCTCGCTCCTCCTTCATTATCAAGCCTGCATCAGACCAGACTTGTGTGGATTTGGGGAAGCCAAATAACCCATAATGCATTTTGCAACAGCGAGCGGAGATGTGACATCAACAAGTACGCTGGTGTTAGAATCGCACTTTAGCCTCGTGCGTTCTCACCTTCCCGCAAGTCTGTACTTCAGAGTCCGACTTGCAGGTACATTGTCACCAAGTACACGAGTACAAGTTTGCATACTTTGAATTGAGAAACGGCCTGAGACTCAAGTTCAGGTAGTTCCATTGTAGATCTGACCTGTCAATCAAACTAACCACGCCCCTAAATCGCCCTCTTTGTGAAGCCTAATATCCACTTAATGATGTTTATGTAACTAGAGGCAAATAGACATCACAAATAAGAGGAACTTCATTCAAAAACTGTCATATTCAATCATGAAATACTCAGTCAGTACATTTTTCCCAAAAGTCGTTTTGATGTCGGTTTTTTGGAGCCAGCACCTTTTTGAACTTCATTTTTCAGACACTGTTGCTTCGTCCATTTCTATACAGTCTACAATAAAAATACACTTGATTTAAAACTTGCTTGAGTCACATAGATAATCCACCACTATAGGCATCTTTATTTTTAAATCACTTTTCAATTATAATTGAAGTCGACTAGGTTGGTACAAAAGTAACCAGAATTCAAATCATCATTCAAGTGTCAAGTGTCCGCAGGCTACCGTGGGCTGAAGCAGACGCCAAAACAACAAGCCTGCCACGCTCCTTGATCCCCAGTCAAACTGAACATTTGCTTACCTGTTACCTTAGCAACCAAGCTCAAGACATATTCAGTGACACTCTGTAAAAACCAGCATCACAGTACCTGACGGTTTCAATTCTGACTGACTCCTGATTTCATTAACAACAAACAGTCTGAACCAACACGTGGCTGTGTTAAGAGAAAACAACTTGAGCTGTCACTTGTGAATTTACTGTTCCTAATAAGAAGCTGTTTGGAGTAATTTTTAACACAATAAATGCTGGAGGATCAGTGCACAGTATGTTTTCTATGCACCTCCTAGGAAAAATAACTGGTCACCCATGTGACCCAGTCAGATCTTTGTGCTTTCAGATGCAAAACTACAAAACTTCAACGCAATCCCTAAAGTTTACTTAAGTTCACTGATGGGACTGGGCCAGAGCTCATTCAAAGTATTCAAACTAGTCCTCCCTATTCCTTCGTCTCAACCATCCAATCACTGTCTGAGTTTCTAGCTTACTATTGTGCTTCTTCCCATTCATAAATTAGCCCTTTATCTCATTCTCTCCGATTCAACTTCGATGAGTCCCCACTGAGATGCTGAGCTCTGCCAGGATCGGCTCCAGCTTTGGACCACACAGGCTGTGCAATGAGTCTGGGTCTATACTAAAATTATTTATTAAGTAGATATAGTTTGAACAAAAAGCTGATAAAACTATGCTGAAAGTGTGGGATTAAGGCGACAGGTTTTAAGGATTCAGCCCATGAACTAAGAATCACGTGCCACTGAAATAAATGTGCTGTCAAATACAAGATCACCTTTTAACAATCCATACAGAAAATAATGCATAACAGCTATCAGGTCATGGTTGGGTCTTCTACTCACCTGCCTCGTCGAACCTGCTGCCAGTCCTTCTCCTCATCAGTAAAAGAGTCATTGAGATGTTTGTATACAATGGGCAGATAACAGGGCACCACAGTGCGGGCGCAGCTCTTGACAAAGCTGAATGCCTCTTCCTGACTCGGGGAGTCCAGGTCATCAAAGAAGATCCCTCCAATACCACGAGTCTCTCCTCTGTGGCGGATGTAGAAGTATCTGTCACACCTGGACACCAGAAGAATTAGATAGCAAAATTATTCACTGTTCATGTCCAGCTAAAGATTTAACTTTGGAAACTGCAATGCCAACTGCCTGCATGGGTTTAGCTACTAATAATGGTTGGATTTATACAGTGCTGTTCTAGACACTCAAAGCGCTTTACAGAGATCATTATTCATTCATACCCAGTCATACCGGTGTTAGTAAGCTAAGATAGCCACAACTGCCCTGGGGCAGACTGATGGAGGCGTGGCTGCCAGTCTGCGCCTACAGCTCCTCTGACCACCACCAAACCATTCATTCAACATTCATACGAGGCAAAGGTGGGTAAAGTGTCTTGCCCAAGGACACACTGACAGCAACTGGGAGGAGCAGGATTCAAACCACCGATCCTTCGGTTGGTAGACGGCTGCTCTACCACTGAGCCACTGCCGTCCCTTTACACGATTCTCAAAAAACATGAAAAATCTGTCATCAAAAAGTCAGTTATAAGCACATTCATAGTAACATAGAGTTTAAATGACAGTGAAGCTGCACTCTTAAAGCCCAGGGATTAAATGTAAAGGAAAAGCCAGGTGACTGGTCCGATACTTTTTTTTTTTTTTTTAATTTTAACTTAATTTTGGCTCAATTTTATTTGAACTTAATGAAGCATTGACAGCTTGAATACAAATGTCACAGCCAATGATGCACCTACTATATCATCGTGCATGTGACAATAAAAATGTTGAATCTTGAGTTAGCTTAGCTTACAGGCTGGAGGCAGCAGGATGCAGCTCGCCTGCAAAAAAAAAAAAAAACTACTTTCAAACACCTGTGCAGCTCAGACCAGGCTGAAAAGCAGCTGTCTGTGGATTTATGATTAATGGATATATAGGAAAGCAGTATCTATCTTCTTCTCTAACTCTTGGCAAGAACACAAGCCTATTTTTCAAAATGTCACATTATTCATCAGTTGACAGACTTTTACGTATTTGAAGCAACACCAGATAAACCACACCCATCTATCTCCCATCCACACTGGTCATTTACTGACTGTCGTCATCTCTCAACGGTTTTCTTCATCAGCAGATTTTAAGGCAGAGACTTCCTCTTATCCTCTTATCATCGCTCTACAGTTAGGATACACCCATTGTAACCCCCCCACACTTAAAAGGCATACTGATCCACATGTGCTGAAGGACACACCAATCAAACTGTACCATTTCTTAAAGTCGGGGTAGTACTGTGAGTGGTGCTTGTCACAGGCTTCCTTCAAGGTGTTGTGGAAATGGAAAGCATCGTCTTTATTAACATAGACCGGAGTCAGGTCTGTCCCTCCACCAAACCACCACTGTTTATTGCCTGGAACACATACACACACACACCAAAGAGACAAAGAAGATGAAAACAAGGGTTATCATTCATTCACATACTCAATAGTGTCACTGACACCAAGTGAGAGCTGCTGACGTAAAAGGACTGACACTCACCATCTTCCTCCTCAATCTCAAAGTATCTGTAGTTGAAGTGCACTGTGGGAATATGGGGGTTCTTTGGGTGGATAACAGAGCTCACTCCCATTGCACAAAATGGTAGCTTACCTGAAAGAAAAGCACAGTTGAGGCATGTTTTAAGTCTCAGTTAGAGCATTTTGCAATAAATATAAATAAAGTTTGACCAGTCAGATCTCTATTGATGGGCATAACAATAAATGTGAATCAGAAGAACCATTAGGAAAAAGTACAGCTCAGTTGATGCTACTTGTTAATTAATTATAGGATACTAGTCACAGGCTTTATCGAACTTTTCAGAGCTCACCATCTTTCCCTTTGAGGACTTTTCCTCTGCTCCTCATCTGCTTTGCAGCCTCCTCGGTCAGGTTCCCGAACACCACTGACACATTGACACCTGCCTTCTCGA
Organism: Pseudochromis fuscus; assembly: GCA_900323345.1. Lineage (NCBI taxonomy): Eukaryota > Metazoa > Chordata > Actinopteri > Pseudochromidae > Pseudochromis > Pseudochromis fuscus. Next base: position 27,530 of record OOFC01050624.1, on the reverse strand, counting down.
ACACCTTTCCATCCTGCATTACACAGCTGATCCCTCCTCCACCTGACACAGACACACAGGGTCAAAGGGTAATAAATTAAGAGACTGACGTGAGACTAGGTGCTCTACTTCCTCAGTGGATGGCTGTGCACCTGCATCTTAGATAACATGGATCTGTATAGCTGCACACTGAGCTCTGGAGTGTCTCATTACCACAGTCCACCTCACCTTCCTTTCTGTCCCACCGATCCACCTTGAACGTCCCACCGTCCACCTCCTGCAGGGCTCTGCAGAAGTGGGCCTGCGTCTCCATTATCAGCATCTCCATCTTTGTACGCATCTCCCCTTTCCTCCTCTCCAGCACCTGGATGTCTGTCACCGGAGGAGACATGAACCCTCGGCATCTTTCCAAGATGTCCCCGTCTTGCTCCTTTTCCTCGACGGCTTGAGAGACTCTCGTTGCCATCTCTGCTCGCTGGAAGTGGCTAGTGTTGGCCAAAAACCCCGCTACAGCCGCTGCTGCCGTCACTGCCGCGGCTCCACTGAACGCCAGGGCTCCCCTTCTGGTTCGTCCGGATCTGCCTGCGGTCCCATGGGACATGAACCGTACGCTGGAACCCCTGGTAAACCATCCCGATCCAGGAAGCAGAGACGGACTGTGAGTGGAGGATAACTGCAAGCTCGACTCCCCTGCACTCGCGAGCCCCTTTAAATGAGACCCCAAACATCTTCTCACGGAAGTCTGAGCCGTTTTGTTTACCGAGCAAAAAACGATGGTGGCCATTTGTAGAAGAGTACCCGTTACCAGTTCATGTGTACTGATAAACTACTCCAAATATTATCTGAAGTTGTGCCTACGTGCTATCAGTCGTGCTTCAAGTTAAGGGGCGTGTAGTTCCTGGAGTGACAGAGGCAACATGGGAAATGTCGTTCTCATTTTTTAGCCTGTTCGAAGCCCAGAGTGACAAAAAAGTAATAGAAAACTACAAAACCCAGAGTGCATTGCGCCTGAAGGCAAACGTTGCGTTCAAGGACTTCTCGTGTGCTCCGTGTTTTGCTCACAGCAGTTGCGACGGATTCAAGTGTCTCTGGTATTTATAGGGCTGTCTTTACCAGTCTGTATTTGCAGAGAAGCGATTAAGAAGACTTACTGCACTAGTATTACCATTATTTTGAAATATGTTATCTATGGTTCTGAAAAAAAGTCATTTGATTCACTGATACCCTGTCTGTGGTAACGTGATTAAATGGAAATATATCAATGAATTAAAGTCGTTTGCAAATTGTATGGATAATGACTCCCTTGTGATCTGTCTGTTCGTAGTTCAATTTAGCTTTTTGGTTTTTCAGTACTGTTTGATCTCATTTTGTAATATTTTGTTTCCTACTTTTGTACATATATAATTCTGGGGAAACAAGCAAAGTTATATTTTAAACAGGGCCTACCTAAGTTCATCTTAGACTTTAGTGATGTTTATCACCAATTAGGACCAATCAAGTGATCGTTGTACATTGCAATTAAAGTAACTTGACTACAATACTGTAACTGGAAAAAACATGGAAAGTTAATGTTGTGTTATGTTGTGATTTTTATCCTCTTGCTTTTCAAATCTTAAACAGCATAACTGCTCTTTTATATTTTAGCAGTAAATAATAATAAAAAAAATCCTACTCATTGCGGCAAACCTTTTGTCCTGAATGCCATTTGAGTTGTTTTCCTTGTTTCTTTACGGGTTTTTTTTAAGGTTGTAAATTAGGTTCAGTGAGATGCGAGTTGTTTGCGCATGCGCAAGTAGTAAAGCGTGTTGTCGGTCTCTATGACGACAGGTCTATTAAAGCTTTCAGGGCTGCAGAAGCAGATTATGTGCACAGGTGTTGCTCCGCAGACTACCAGACACTATGTGGGCCAGTCAGATGAAGCGATAGTCACAAAACAACGCGGCTGGATATGTTGTTTTACAGCTTTTAACTGAACAGGAGAACTACGCAAGAACCTGCTGCTGGTGAGTTTAATAGCGACCGTATTACTACGATCTTCACTGCTGTTTTTTCCCGATTAGCCAAAAATTCAGATTAATGTTATTCCTATGCGTGCTCATCCTGCTCCACAGCTCATCCTCTGTCCAGTTTACTTTTTATCAACCACAGAGCTATAAAAATAAACAAGATTAGACACTGTCTATTTATGTAGCAACCTGTCTATTTATGTAGCAACCTGTCTGTAAGCGAGTGAAAGTGGTTTATAACCAACTTGACAGCAAGTAGGGAATTATTCAGAATAATATAATAAAACTATTGGTTTACTGTCAACTATGCAGTACTGATTTGTGTCCATAGATGGCGACAAAGCGTAGATACAGTCAGTGTAATCATCGTCAAACACCTTGCATACTGTGATGTGATGGTGGTCCGCTGGGTATTGATAAGGTTGATTTGTAGGCGTCATCAATGTATTGCCCCATCAATAATTTGACGTATTATTTACTTACTTACTTTTTTGTGGGTTTTAAGCAGTGAAACCCACAACGGTTTGAGCTTAGACTGGGCCAACATAGTTTTCAAATTTATCTTGAACCATGTACGCCATGATTCAAGATGATTTTTTTTTGCAAAGTGAAATTTTGGCGTTCAATTTAAGATTTAATTACAATTTGTGGAGTTCCTGTTGATTTTAGCCTAGGGGGATTAGCGCGTGATTTTTAGGGCTTGATGAGTACTACAATCTGGCTTCCCTTCTCTGTGACATTCCTGTGGGCCGCAGCGGGCGCCTTTCTGAGCCTAGGTGGCGCTACAGAGCCCATTTTTGGACTCAGCGGTTTGGTTTTTCTATTTTATCAAATTTTTCACCAGGCCTGATGTGCGTGCCAAATTTGGTGAGTTTTTGAGCATGTTTACGGGGTCAAATTAAGCCTCAAAGAGACATAATAATAAGAAAGAAAGAAAAAGAAAAGAAACAGTACAGATACAATAGGGCCCTTGCCCCTAGCTTGGGCTCAGGCCCTAACTATGAAATGGAGCAACAGCATAAACTGTGTATTGTTCCTGGTTGTGTGCAAAGTACAGATGTGCAAACTGATAAGTTTAAACAGTCAAAAAAGATGGCAAATGTAAACTGAGAGATGTAAATAGTCAAATTTAAAAACTTAAAAATGTAAACTGAAAAAAAAAAAGAATAGTGCAAACTGAAAAATGTAAACAGTGACAAGTACAGTAACACAAAAACATGTAAACAGATCAAGCACAGTTACATGAGGTCAACTGAGGTAAACAGAATTAAGGTTTTCAGCCTCTGGGGACCATGGATATCCACACTGAGTTAACTTTCCATAAAGAAGAGGTTATTCTGACTGAATGTTGATTCTAAATCCCAAACTATTAGGAATAATAAAAAAAATATATCCTTTTGGGTCCAGTATGCATTATCTTGGTCAGGACTGATTGATATCTCTCATCTTATATCCTGCAGCTATGTGTCGAAAAAACACACCCACATTTTTATCTCTGCTTGTCTTTTCTCCCAGTGGTAGATTATGAGTGAGGTGATTTGCACAAAGTCTCAAGAGGAGTACGAAGATGACTTTGAGAAGGACTTGGACTGGCTGATCAGTGAGGAGGACCAGGTACGTCTATCCTCCTGCTTGTTTTGTTGTGTGAAACTAAGTTTAGACTGCTGCTCTACTTAGTACAGACTGCGTGCTGCATGTTATGCCAACCCTGCTCTGTGAAAGTGTGACAGTGAGGAGTGTTGAGTTACTCGATCTGGCACGTCTCACTGTTTACTGCATGTGAACCCTATGCTGCTGACATACAGTGACATACTTTCACTGTTCCACGGCTGGATGCAATATTGATGAACATACCTACACATATCTTTTATCACTGCAGCACGCCTCTTACGTGCCCGAGCATTGATGTCGCTCTTTCATTTGCATTCAGACCGTATTAATGAATGCAGAGTGTGTTTACCCCACAGGGTCCGGAGTATGAAGACATCGAGGCGGAAATTGACAAAGAACTGGAGGAGGATGAGAAACAACAAGGGGTGAAAAGAAAAGAGAAACGCTACAAGAAAAACAAGAAAGGCAAGAAACCAGAACAGCTGGAAGAGGATGAAGAGAGGTGGCCATCTCCTATGGAGCCGCTGGAGTACGACTCAGATCAAGACAACCCAAGCAAGTCCTCATCTATGGTCCCACCACCTCCAGAGATGGATGGCCAGACAGATGAGGAGAAGAAGTACATCCTGGAGAAGATCCAGCAGGCTAACCGGGAGCTGCAGCACCAGGAGGCGCCGGATATGACGAGACGGAGGAGGCTGCATTTTAAAGAAACACTGGTGGATCTGGTCGTTCCTCCGTTGCAGTTTGAGAAAGATGGCAACAGTAGTGAAGCAGAGGGAGGAAAAGGCAGAAAAGCTCAAGCTGAGGATGCAGAGGCAGATACTGAAGTGTCAGGAAAGATGTCTGAGCTAAAACTTTCCCCTCGTCACGAAAGTGGGGGATATGGAGGATCCACTGGGGGGAGCAGTGAAGGAGGCCAGGGTATAAAGGAGGGCAGAGTCCTCGTAGAAAAGGATGGGAAGTTTGATCTCGTCAGTCTGAAAGAAGTGGAGAGTCAAGGTCTTCTCCCTCCTATAGCGAGCAACTTCTGTGACTGCCCCTCACCACGTGTCCAGGAGCAGAACGGGAAAATCCACAGCTCCTCTCCTCGTCTTCGTGTTGTCTCTTCCTCCTTTCACCAGGGCATCGATCACCTTCGGACCCCCAGACCACCGGCACAGCCCAGGAACAGGCCCAGTTCAGCTAGCCACACCCAGAGAGGCCACCAGAGGAAAAGCAGCAAGCGGCGGGTGCAGTCTGCCACCGGGACTCCCTGCCAGGCCACCTACACCCTCTCCCCTCAGCAGAAAGAGCTGCTGCAGAAGGTCCAGGAGAGAAGGGAGAAGCTGGCTAGAGAGGTAGGCAGTACTTACAATTTAGTGTGGTGATAAAAATGTATGATTTTAATGTTGTTGTTTTCTTTGTCGATCAGGAAGAGCAGAGGAAGCGTGAGGAGGAAGAGCTGAAGAGGCAGGAGAACGAGCTGGCGTTCAAAGCCTGGTTGATGAGGAAGAGGGACCAGTTTCAGGAGGAGAGGAGGATCCACCGAGCCCAGGAGATAGAGAGGATGAATTCTAAAGTACGACCACAAGGGGGCGCACTAAAAACACAAATGCACAGTAAACATTATTAGTTACTGTATCCAGTCTCAAAGAAAGAAAGGGATTATCCACAAAGTATCCTGCTGATTATTAACAGGAAGTTTGGGAAGCTTCGCATATAATCTCAAACCACAAAGTTAACTTTCTAGTAATGGTGACCAGACCAAAAATCACATCCAAAATAAAAGCACATCACCAGTGGTCATAGTGAATATCACACAATAAAATGTTGTGCGTCCTCTCCCAGAAGGACTCCTGTGACCCAGAGGAGGCCTTCAGGCTGTGGCTTCAGAGGAAGGAGGAGCAGCAGCAGAGAGAGAAGCAGCTGGAAGAGCTGAAGAGACTGGAGGAGGACAGTGGTTACCTCTTACACAGTCGTGAGGAGTGCGAACGTGCCTTCAAACTGTAAGCTCACTTTTCATCTATTAAATAATAAAATAAAACCTTATCTGTCTGTGAGGTGATGTCACAGTATCACATCTTATCGACATGACATAGGTAACAGAGCAGTTTCAGTGCAGATGAAAATAATCCTCATGTTTAAGACACACAAATAACACTGGGCAGAGATGAGTAAACAAACAACTTAGTGACCTTTTCTGGTTTCTGGAGACTGATTTGAATGTTTTTGAGCAGGTCCAAATCCTCCTCAGTATAAAGAGAGTCCGTCTTTGAATTACTGTTATTGTGTAAATTTAGTGGAAAAACTAGAAATTGAAACTAGAAAGTGCCATAAAGAGTTATTATTATTATTGGTTGCAATTGGAAATTTCAAGAAGTCAAAAATCAAGAATTAACAATGTTTCATTCTAAAAATGGCTGAAATTGTTTAATTCACATTTAGAATAATATTAGTATGTAATACCCCTTCATAGATTACTCCCCTGACCTATGAGGCATCCAAATGTTCAGAAATAGCTCTGGAAATATGTATTACTCATTATGCTAAGATTGAATTAATGCCTGATTTCCACCATCCTCTTTCCTGGTGAGTGGTCACATTATTAATCCAAAATTTTTACAGTAAAAGAGTCTGGAAGCAAAACTGTTCAAGTTTCCTGTTCCACCAAAAGCAAAGAGGTTCACTTTAAAATTGTTAGTGAATTATGAATAAATGCATTTAATTTCTCTTATGTAACAAAAGAACATGTTTTACTTGGTGGTACAATTATGAAAGATCCTTTACTTGACATTAACACAATCCTCATTCTGTGAAAATGTTTAAGAAAACAGAAAAATTTAAGAAAACAAGAACAAATTTTGTGTTAGACAGTATTTTTCATTACTTTTCATCTTTGAATTACACGGAGAGGACGAATGATGTTAAACTAACCTTACAGAAAACACCTTGCTCTCTTCCCTTACTGCATTTTGGTTCTCTTTTTACCTAATGTTGTATATTGTCTTTTTATTTATTTCTTGTTTATCCTCTTTGTTCTTTTAATTTACCGTATTTTCCGGACTATAAGCCGCTATTTTTTTCTGACGCTTTGAACTTAAACACCGGTGTGGCTCATATATCGGCGGCACGAACCTCGTTAGCTTTTTACAAGCTAGCAAGCTCCGTGCCGCAGATACATTTAGCCTCGTCACATCAGACCTGGTCAGAGTGGACCACGTGAAACTGTTCAAATAAATTCAATAGCGGCTTATAGACAGGAGCGCTCAATAGTCTGTAAAATACGGTACTTGCAAAACCACATCCTCTGTCCATGTTCAGGTGGCTGAGGCGGAAGCGTGCGGAGAAGCGTGCAGAGCAGCAGGCGGCTCGAGAGCACTCCCGCAGGTTGGTGCTGGAGGAGCGGCGTGCGCGGCGCATGAGGGACCTGATGTGCACTGTCAATGAAAATAAGCCATTCAGGTTCACTGAACAGCTGACCTACCACTTCTGAACCACACAAACCAGATCATGCTCTCTGGGTCCACACCACCAACACCTTCATCAGATCACAGAATATCATTTCATGTTCATTCAGTCGTTCAACCTCAGACTGGACAACACAGGACTCAGTGTGAGGCACAAAGTAGTGTTTATTCTGGGGTTTGTTTTACTATTTGTATTTCTGTGCTGTGTTAAAAGATATTTCTAAAGTATACCACAGTGACCTCTACTCAATGTAAATAAATCTGGGTACATTATTCAGTAACGTTAACTACAGGTGTGATGAAATGTACTGAGTAAATGTATTTTTACTGTGTTTACTGTGTAGCGGCAGATGCACTTTACTTTAAATGGAGCTCTTTACAAACAGCTGAACAATAACAGCTGGATCATTTCTTACTGTTTGCCTTTTATCAGAGTGTTTGGTTATATAAATAATAAATCATGTTTAAAATGTTGTTACTCATCTCATGAACAGCAGTATTACATACTTAGTGATGTGGAGTTTTATACTGAACCATTTACAACAAATAAATAAAACAAAGAGACAACAATATGTAGATACAGAATATTATATTTTTTAATTTATAGGCATGTACACATACATTTGTGTGTGTTACAGCATTTCATCATTAAATATCAGTAAAACAAAAATGACCAACCGGAACGACAGGTTTTAAATTTCTGGTTATCATTTTGAATCTTTGTAGAAAAACAAAGTTACTCTTTTCTGTTTGTTTCCATTGGATTTACAGTGCACGACTCAGCCTACCATCTGTATCATCAACACCAATATAAAAGAAATAGAAGACCATACAAATATGTATTCCTTGAAACAGGAACGATTGGCATCTTTTATGAAAAAAAGTTCCTCATATAAAATGCAGACAGCAGCTGTTTATTATCAAAACACATAAATAAAAACATTAACACACGCTCACCGTGTACTCGTGTTGGTGAACATGTAAACCAGTATTCTGCTCTGTGTGCTCGGGAGGGAGCTGAGTACAAATTATTACAAGAGTGACCGAAGACATTTTCAGTTTCAGACCCGACACACAGAGAAAAGACAGAGTGCATGACCATTAAATATTCAGCATATAACATAATCTCTTACTTCAATTCTTTGAACGAGTGCTAGAGAAAAACAGTGCACTGCCTACTTTGAACATTACTGGCACAGAAATGATAAAACCCAATAACATAATGTTGTTAGTAATAGAATATTTAACAGTACCATTTGTGAAGATGAAATAGGATTTGAAACTACTGACCACTGAAGGTCTTTTTATTTCAATAACTGTACATAGTGTTTTGGAATTAAACCCATTGAATATGTCGCAACAGTGAAATGTCAACTTCACAGTTTCGTGAGCAGCCTGCATGAAACCGTCTGCTCTCCCAACTCACTCGCTAAAACAAAACTAAGTGAACTGGACTTTTTTCTCTTTAACTACAGGCTGTGGCTGGATCGAAAGACACGGAAGCAAAGGTAAACTCAAGTTTTTAAAGAGAAACAATAAAACACGCACACAACTGACAACACAAAAAACATCATTAACCTTGCACTTCAAACAGTACAAAAATAGAAATGTTCTGATCCAAAGGTCATTCAATAAATAGTTAAAATATATAGAAAGCTTTCATTGGAGAGGATGGGGGCAGGGTGGTGCTGTTTTGCTGACTCTACAGTTCATCTTTAGGGTTGATGTTGAGGCCTTGGCTCCACACAGACTGTGTGTCCAATGCTAGGATCACCTCATCTGCCTGTAGCCTCTCCTGGCAAAGAAAACAAACAAAAAACAAATAAATAAAGGAGAAATAAGAGGGGGAATCTCATTAATAATGGAAATGTTAAGAGAAAACAATGTTTTGACGGTATAATAAATATTGCTTTTATAGAAATACTACTCCACTACTACATTAAAAAGGATAGGAAACCCCTAAGCTTATCCGATGACATGGAGGCTGCCATTTTAAATGAGCTCATGTGATGTCAGAGCATTTCAACCAATCAGAAAAATGGTGGGATTTTGCTGATTGGTTGAAATGCTCTGACATCACAAGGGCTCAGCATGTGACAGCTACACAGTGAGTTAGACAGCATCATGGTAGCCCAGTAGCAGCATTAGCACTGCCACACAAAAACTTTTTCATAAATGGTCAAATGTGCCTGAAATCTTCCTTATGGGCTCTCAGTATCTTTCCTCAGTATCTCAGTATAGTTCCCATGCTCAATCTGGCATTGCTATAGACTAAGCTATTCAACAGAGTAAGCTATTTATATTAGCTTTGACCATGGTGACATGCTGCTTACATGTAAACACAAATAATAAAAATAATAATCCAATGAAAATTATATGATCATTACAACACTAAGAAAAGTGGATGTTCCACATACTTGGGTACTTTTACCCAAGTAGGATCATGACCACTATTTAGTGCATCTCAAATGTTCTCACATCCCAACAATGGAAGTAAAAAGCACTGACTCTATACCTGCTACTCATGATGCAAAATGTCTGATATTTTAATTTGCTGCTTACAAACAGTAAATAACTGCTGTATAAAGTTCTGCCATATAAATGTATAGAGTCATTTTCGACATTCAAAGTTTACCAGCTCTCTGAAGAGCGGGTCCAGGGTGAACCACAGAGCCACAGCACACCTCTGACCACTGGTGACGGCCTTCACGCCGTGTGGATTCTCTCCTCCTGAGGAGAAACCCACCATCCTGCCACACTTGGGCTTCACTGATGCCTGGAGAGGAAGGAAATAAGGCTGAAATCATCTTCATGTACTTACCATATAAGCATAAGCTGATAACTAAGTTCTTTTTTAATCTCACCTACTGGGTTTATATTTTGTCTTTACAACCTCTGAAGGCCACTGCTGGTGACCACACCGAGCTGTATGAGTCTGACTTGTTATTTCTCTCTTAGACTTCACATAACAGCCTTTTTGTTTACATATTGTAAATCATAGGTTATTCCAGAAAGCAGAGCTGTTCCTGGACATGAATTTTCCTTCTAGGCTAAAGTCAGTGTCGTAATAAAAATACATATCTTGCCAGAGTCAATAAAAAAATACACTGTCATTGTAAATAACCTGCATTTATATAAAACTTGGCTGCCTCCAGACCCACAGTGAACAGTCCAGTGTTTATTGCTTCAGTGCACATTAAATCTTCAAGTAAATCTCATATCTCAGGAGAACCATCTCACCGTGACTGTTTTGGCATCCATTTCTGTGAAGATGAACTCCCCTCCTTCAAAATCTCCATTTAGATATAACAGTGCACTGGGGGAAAAAAAGTAATAAAGATCAGCTCATCAGTGCAGAATTATTGAATATTTCACTATGTAAAATGCTATAAGTGGGATTTTTTAAAATGTGTATGATACATGTATTTTTACAAAAGCAGCCTGGTACCTGTAGTCTCTGTATGTGTATGCTGGTGGTTCTTTCCAGCACTCGTTGGCATCAGGGTCCAGCAGACAGTTGTCAGCGTGGATGGGGTGGCTCAGGTCGTTCCTGTGATCTTGCTGGCCTGAGAAAAAAGCATAAATACATATGTATACGACCTTCACCGGAGAATTTTAAATAAACATCATATCCATACTATGAATACAATGAGAGACAGTGCAGAGAATTAAAAAAAGAAAACAACAATTTTGACTGAATAGTAAAATTAAAGGATTTAAATCTTCCTGTGTTGCCCTTGTGAAAAGATAATATCTAAGGACTGTGTGTGACTGACCAGTGATGGCCGTCCGACACACCAGGTGTGTGTAGGAGAAGTGCAGAGTGGAGTTGAGCATGAAATAAGACTCGATGATTCGTCTGGCTCGCTCGCTGGTGTCGTAGAACAGGCGAGCGCTCCTCATTGGCACTCTGCCCTCATAACCGTACTGCAGGGAGGACGAAACCAAACTGATTATAAAATACAGTCAAAGATGAACTGAAGGAAGATGTTGGATACTCTCTATGATAAAACCACTGATGTAATAGTCCTGCTTCAGCTTCTCAGTTTTAGATCCAACACTTCATTTGCTTTGATAACAGGTTTGTTGTATTTAATTATGTTTAGCAGTTAGTGTACCTGCAGGGTTTTAAGTACAGTGGCTCCTTCAAACTTCTCATTTGGGGTGTGTGGAGACGTCCTCCCTCTGTAACCATCTCCTGCCATGGTGACAGCCTGGAAGACACCAGTACAGCTTTAAGTACACACACTGAAATGTACTGTTAGCACAAAGGCAGCAAGAGAAAAGTAAGCTTGTACAATAAGATTTACTGTTCTCCATGACAGTTGCAGAGATTTAAAAATCCTTATCTTGTCACCACTGGACTGTGCTTACATGCGCCAGGTGTCTGAGCTCTGCACACTCCTCGTCAGACAGGACATGATCCAGCAGCACCCGCTGGGTCCCGTTCAAGGCCACAGAGTTCTGCACCAGCTGCACACTGTCATATACCAAGGGGCCACCTACACAGATCACAGCACAGCATTTAAAGAATGCAGTGTGTTATCTCAGCCATGGTGGTCAGAAAAAGATGGTTGTTAACTCTGGTAACTGTTCATCATTCATAGGAAACGTTTACCTTCTCTGAGCTGCTGTGGAGCAACAACAGGGACGTTTTTCTTCTCTGAGATTGGAACATACTCCATCCAGCCATCTGTCCCAGAGGGAATCCTGAGAGAGGAGGAAACAGGAAGGTTTGTGATAGGGAACAAAAAAATCATAATAAAATGCATCAAATGATTTTAGTGATCTGATAAATATTCTCTTATGTTCACCAGCTAATCACTGGCTTTGTCTGCTGTTTGTCACTGGGCAGGTAGTGCACAGTGTATTTTATTATTCATTATTCAGCACCAGGCAGGTATTTTTGAATAGTTGCATGGTGCAGCTGACAATGACGCTATGAGAGCAACTCATCCAATGAACAGCTTTCTGTATCTGCCTCAGTTCAATAATTACCTCTTCTAATCTTTCAAAAAGTAAAAAGTAAACTTAAAACATAATGGACTGCCACATAATATGATGTCAATATTTATCCCAGTATACATACATATTTACTTTTTTTGTCAGAATGCAATGCATATTTTTTGTATTTATTTTCCTGTTTTATAAAGTGAAATATGTCTGTATATTTCAAAACATGTGCATTTTTCTATATTTCTATCTTTATATATTGTGTCCTTTTCAGTTTTTTGTGTGTACTTTCTATATTTTATATTCTACTCCCTCACTGCACACAAAAATGATTAAAATATAAAGTATTTTTATTGTCTGGTAGCTGTACAAATGATAAAGATCTAATATAATGTAAAGCTAGGAAGGTAATAGCTGGTCAAAAAGCCACAGCAGTGCATTAGAAAATACCGTATTTTCCGGACTATTGAGCGCACCTGTCTATAAGCCAATACTGAATTTATTCGAACAGTTTCATGTGGTCCACTCTGACCGGGTCTGATGTGACGAGGCTAAATGTATTGGCGGCACGGAGCTTGCTAGCTTGTAAAAAGCTAACGAGCTTCGTGCTGCCGATACATGTTTAAGCCGCAGGGTTCAAAGCATTGGAAAAACGTAGCGGCTTATAGTCCGGAAAATACGGTAAATAAGTTATTAATCCCTCTAAGGTTGATGGAAACTGCAGCTTCTCTATGAATTTGTCACTATGAGTACACCTCTTCAAATAAATGCTTTGTTATTTTATTTAAGAGTACAGTGTGTGTTACTTTTTACCTGTTTGAGTCGTCTCTTCCACCTGTGCTGCTCCAGTAATTCTGCGGGAAACACAAAGAGAGATCTGTGATCACTACAGTTCGTTCTTTCAGAGGCCGTAAACAAAAACAAGTGAGAACAAACCACAGAGAGAGGCTGTTGTCTCAGATTAGTTCACATACACTGAAATCTAAAACAACAGCACCACCTGTGACCAGCAGGTGGTGCTGTTGGCTGAGCAGACAGAGGTGTCGGTGGCTGTGCCAGACACCTGTTACCCTGCTCTGAGTCAGCCAGCAGCAGAGGCACATTAAGGCTGTTACACACCCAGCAGGAGATCTGCTGTGTATCAGAGACATGTGCAGTGGCTTACAAATAACTACTCGTTAAATTATTTATATTTCCTTTCATTTCTGGGCGAAAACTGAGAATTAAAGGGCACCGGTTACTCAATAAGTACTGACAGTCAGTTACATGGTTTCAGGTTCATATGAAAAACTGTGGTTGTTTTTCTTGAACTCACCCCCTCAGTGAATTCCACTCCCATGGTTTTACTACCAATCAGGAGGAGCTCCAGTTCTTGTCTGTGTCTCCTCAGGTACCACGCAGCCTCCTGTGGACACACACACACACACACAGGTTAACATTTTCCTGCATTATTAAGACAAATGAAAAATGATTTTATCTATTTAAGATGTTGCTAAAGGTAAAATAAAGGCAAAAAAAGAGAAAAATACCATTTTTGACTATACAAGGTTTCATTAGAGACAAAAATAATAACAGTTTACCTCCAATTTAATAAATCAGAGCTCATCGACAATTTTTGCTCTTAAAGTGACAGCGTACTCCTCTCCTGCTTTTTTCCTTGTCCAAATAAAGGAAACCAGAATCAGTTTGCCTTTCATTTGGCTCTCCTCACTTCAGTGCCAGGATTAATGATGTGTGATGGCCTCTCTCTTTTTGTTGTCTACTGTTTACTCCTCTACTGTCAAAGTTAAATGGAAGTCTGCTGTTTCACATAAAGGTTGATTGTGACAGAAAGATAATTCAAGAAAATGCGTTTGCATCAACGGGACTTTACTGAACTTTAAGGACTAATATTTTGATAATGCTACATTGACTGACATTCATTCATTCATTCACAAACATACTTGAAAAAAATCTCTGAGATGTAGATATATAACGAGCAATATTAAATTCGTCAGTGTTGTTTTTTGCATATTATCCAATTAAGACACTTTTTAAAAAAAATATGTTTCTCAGAGGGGGTGAAGCCATGAGAGTTATGAAACTTGAGCATCCAGTAGCATTTTCCTTATTGTGGTTCACCAAAAGAGAAGTTATTTTTTTCTCTCTCAAGGCAAACAGCCCCCAGATTGTTGCAGAGACGTCTGTGGGCACTTTGACATGACTTCTCCTCCAGAGTTCCTGAAAGGCTGGATTCTTTGGCAGGGAGGCAGGTCGGGCCTGGCACTGACATCTAGGGGCTCGGTAAATGAGCTCCCCGAGGCCGACGGGAGAGAAGACGCAGAGAGAGGGGAGGCGATCTGCGGGCCAACCACTGTACGCTAAGCTGACGGGACTGGAAAGACTCGAGAAGTATAAAAATGTAAACAATGAGCAAAAAAAACATGAGCAAGCTCTGTCTCTTTATCTGAGACACACACACCCACAAACACTGTATCAGCCACACACACTCTCACAGTCCTGCAGGGAGTCTTGCTTTGCTCTAACGACTAACAGGCTTTCTAGGAAAAAAAGAGCCTGTGTACTGGAGACTGCTCGACTTTTCAAAGCAGCTGATCAGAGCTGAGGAAGGACAAATTCTCTGTGGTGTAGTAGCTGACGAGTAGCCAGATTGTATTTTCTCTAGCGGGCAGACGCTCATCCTCATAATGTCAATTAGCCCAGAGGAAGAAATATGTTGTCGTAAACACACCGATGTAGTAAAATGCGCTTAATACTTCCAGCTGGACAGAGGACATATACAAGTGAAAAACAAACTTTAACAGGCAACTCCTGCCAAGTGGCGAGTAGCAAGTTTATCCAAGAAATACAGCCAATGGCCTGCTGCCTCTTGTCTCCTCTTCTTCCCTCAAATCCATGTTTTCTTCACCAGTTTGTCCTCATTGTCCCTGCCTGTATGTCTTCTTTCTCCCAATTTAAACCTCATTACAGTACAGTGCATATTAGCTATAGCATGAATTCAAATAAATGTCAATACTAGTAATACTATCCTTCATAGTGTGTGTATCATCTGAATGAGTTCAGCTCCCACCAACTAAGTTTAGAAAGAAAAGTTTAGGAGAAAAAAGCTATTGTTGTCTCTCAAATAGCATCTTTCAACAGTGTGTCTGGGTCTGCAGACAATTTAAATATTTAAAGCTTGGTCTAATTGTTTTAATCTGCAAAATCCTCTTTACAAACCCAATTGTTATTGTGTCTGATTTACATTTTTCATTTTCAATTCTTTTTTAAATCATTACAATCTGTGTTTTTCTGAACTTCTACCCATCTGTGTGTATTTATTTTCCACTTTGTAAACCTGAAAAGTACTCAAGAGTCCAAATGATTTATTGTTATAGTACTTTTATCATTCACTCAGCTAGACACAACAATGTATCAAAGCTTTAAAAATATCCTCATTCTTCTCTGAGTGCTTCCACAGACACATCCATGTTGGTATCTACTGTATGTTTCACCCTCACCCTCCAAACCATCAACCCCTTCCCACCCTGCGATAACACAGCAGATCCTGACCTCTCGTGGCTCGCCGTCATGTCCCAGAACCTCTCTGTAGTAATCAACGTTTTCCGTCATGAACTCCTCCCCCTCGTGGAATAAAAGGTAGGTGAGGGCGCACGTCAGCGCCTCCTCCAGCCTGTCCTCTGCAGAGAGAAGGAGGGACAGGAAGCAGGTTAATTAGTCTTTATCTTGTGGTCTATATCTGAAGATATTTAAAGACCTTTATACTGTTCTCACAGTGCTGAGCTGAAATACAAAAAAATGTTCACACACAGAGAGAGATGACTGGTTACAACAGGAGGATGTCACCATAGACTGTATATGGACAGGATGAAGCTAACGTGACATCACCCACTGGTTTGTGGACTCGCATGTTGAAGCCACGGGTTTGGTATTCGAACATCGCCATGTTGCTTGTTTGGAGAAGTGACCATATTTGGATGTGAAGGGAGGAGTGAGGGGGCGGGTCTGACCCTTGAACCCGAGGACACTGCCCAATGTGTATGAAAGGCCAGCTCAGAGCTGATCTCTTTGGAGACCAGACTCACTGATCAAACTAACCACACCCCTAAATATTCCTCTTTTTGAAGCCTAATATCTTCTTAATTATTGTTATTACCTCCGCCAAGGAGGTTATGTTTTTGCCGGGGTTTGTCTGTTTGTCTGTTGGTTTCCAAAATAACTCTAAAAGTTAGAGACGGATTTCGATGAAATTTTCAGGGAATGTCCAGATGGGGATAAGGAACAAATGATTCGATTTTGGAAGTGATCTGGATCACCGTCTGGATCCAGGAATTTTTTTGAAGGATTCTTTAACATTGGGAGATAGGGCCATATGTGACATTTATGCATATGACTCCACCAAAAGACATTTCAAGACACTTGAATACAAAAATACAGGACAACTTTCTAACATGGTCTACAATATATCAAAGATTGATCCAGATAAAGGAATGATTTCGGATAATATGATCCAGAATATGAAGAAATCGATCTTTGAAACTTGCGTCATAAAAAAAACAAACAAATGAAGCTAGAAACATGCAACAGACATCTTTAAACAGCCACAACGCTGTGGAACTAATATTGATATAAATAAACGCAAGACTAATACTAGTAATAACTTTGGTGGAAGTCACAATATAGAAGGAAATGTTGTGCTTCGCAGAGGCTAATGACATCAAAATGACTTATGGGAAACATGTAATGACTGAGTATTTCATGATTGGAAATGTCGATTTTTGAGTTGAAGTCAATCGAAGCGAGCATCTAGTGGCTATCGGGGGTATTACACATTTTTGCACTTCCACATCGGCCTCATTTGGTAACCT
>OOFC01050624.1:0-10644 GCA_900323345.1 Pseudochromis fuscus | reverse complement strand
AGTGACCATATTTGGATGTGAAGGGAGGAGTGAGGGGTCGGGTCTGACCCTTGAACCTGAGGACACTGCCCAATGTGTATGAAAGGCCAGCTCAGAGCTGATCTCTTTGGAGACCAGACCCACTGATCAAACTACCCATGCCCCTAAATATTCCTCTTTTTGAAGCCTAATATCTTCTTAGTTATAAATATCTTTTTAAATGGACCACCAGATCACTAATAAAAAGAGTTGACTTTAGCTAATGACATCAGAAAGACTTATGGGAAACATGCATTGACTGAGTATTTCATGATTGGAAATGTCGATTTTTGAGTTGAAGTCAATCGAAGCCAGCATCTAGTGGCTATCGGGGGTATTACACATTTTTGCACTTCCACATTGGCCTCATTTGGTAACCTGGTTGCCTCGTCTAGTTCTATATACAGTCTATGGATGTCACTCATAAAGTAAGACAAATAGTACCACAGTGATGTACTGTATCACTGCATTAAACATATGCCACTGAATGTTTCTCCGACAAACACTTCTGTAACCTCACACACACCTTCTCCACACTAATTCTGCAAAGTGCGCACACACACACACGCACACACGCGCGCGCACACACACACACACACACACACACACACACACACACACACATACACACACACACACACACACACACACACACAAAAACCCATTCTTTACTAGACTGTTAAAGGCACAGGGTTAATCAAAGACTTCCTGCTTTGGCTGAGGCCGAGGCGGCATATCTGCTGCTGTCAGCGGCGTGCTGCTCACAGGTCAATAAGAGTCTGGAGATTTGAGCTCAAACAGAAAAAAAAAAAAAACCTGGGGATTTACTTAGGAAACTTCAGCAGCTAAAGCACAATGAACGGCTGCTGATGGATGGCAAACATCCATTGCGGTGCTGTGGTGTGAAGTCATTGAGGAGTGTAAAAAACACAGCGAGGCCACAGTGCTGCTGGGTGGTGAGGCAGCTAAATTACTGCTTGTGGGTAAATTGTAACAGCCTTAGATTTCCACTTTTTCACAGTAAAAGCACTGGTATTTATAGTAAAGTAATAAACAGATCGAGTTTTGCCGAGAAAGCCAATTGGTGGTTGCTGGCCATAAGTAGTCAAATTCTGTTTAATACAATTAAGATCTCAACTATTGTTTAATTTAAAAAGAAACACAGACTTTTAGCCTGTAATACAACACAACAGTATACCTGGCACTCTGAGACACTCAGGTAAACTCAGACAAGAAGACACACCCATCAGTGTCTGTTGGGAGTCCAAACCTGTATCAGTGTTTGCACAGACCCAGTGATCCACTTCCCTGTATTAGAGCCACATGCTTATGGCTCATTAAATATAATCTGGTGATCTCACATGTACTCAGCACACTGTCTTTCCCAACTACGCTTTGTTACTGAGCCAACACTCTAGCCTGGAAGAGCTTTTCAATACTTCATTGGCAACAGAAGACTTGAGGCTTTCCACACACACACACACATACACACACCTGAGAACCACACAGACACACAAAAACACCCGAGACGATGTCATTAATAGTTGTGAAACAATACAAAATTCCTGACGGGGTGTGGCCCACTGTTGATGGATTCAACCTGTCTGCAGCTCTTTGTGGTCATCCTGAGTTCGTGTTCGTGCAAGTGTGTGTCTGGGTGTATGACCTATGGGTGTATCCATCATCTTTGTTCATAATTGTGCAGCAGTCAGATACATGTTGTCTTTGAGAGCTTCACCAAAGAAAAAATGACCCAAAAGTTCCATCAGGAAAACACATTTATCAGTCAAATCCTAAATACACACCACAGACTGTGCACAGACTGGATGAAGCTAACGTGATGTCACCCGTTGGTTTGTGCACTTGCATTTTGAAGCCAAGAGTTTGAAGTTTGAAGGTTGCCATGTTGGTTGTTTGGAGCCAGAAGTGACCATATTTGAAGATGAAGGGAGGAGTGAGGAGGCGGGTCTGAGACTTGAAACTGAGGATGCTGCCCAGTGTGTATGAGGCTCCAGTTCAGGTCTAGTCTCATTGCCAAACTAACCACACCCATTAATATTCCTCTTTTTGAAACCTCATATCTACTTAGTGAATTTTGTTTTGCAGATGAACCAACAGATCACTAATAAGAAGAACTGACATTAGCTAAGGACATCAGAATAACATGGGAAAATGTATTGACTCTGTATTTCATGATTGAAAATATCAATTTTGAAATGTAGACAATTGGAGCCAGAATTTTTTTGGAGCCAACATCTAGTGGTCATTGTGGGAATGACACCAGTTTGCACTTCAGCATTGGCCTCAATTTTGAGCCCTGGTTGCTTCATCTGCTTCTCTACACAATCTATGACTTACACTGACTGTCTGTCTTTCAACAAACTGTCAAAGTCTTTGAACAACCTACCTTTGAAGTAGGCAAACTGTAGGTAGTCGTAGTGCAGGGGCAGGTAGTTCTCCATGGGCGAGAGGCGGCCGGGCCGAGTCGCCAGGTCTCTGACACACTCATGTTCACAGTGCAGCACCTGAGTGAAGTGATCTGCAACAAGATGGTTTCAGGTCAGTTTTCAATTCAAGAAAACAACATCAATGGTGGTTTAATGGTGATAGTGAGCCCAGTTTTTGGAGCTTAGATTCCTTACTCCTGATTTAACCAAGAAGAGGATTTGATTTGTCAGCTTCAATCAGTTAAACATGGAATACACACTGCTTCAGACATAACCTATTAGCCTTCCCTAAAATGTGGATTATAGTAAGTTATAGTGGCAGTTTCTGGCTGAACGTCCATCCATCCATCTTCTACACCCGCTTTTCCAGCTCTGGGTTGTCGGGGACTGGAGCCTATCCCAGCTGGCACTGTGTCTGAGAGGCGGGGTACACCCTGGACAGATCGCTGGTTAAATGTGCTTTGTCATCCTCAAGAGAGTGAACTCCCAGTGTTTCTTTGTGACATTTTGGCAAGATACAGTCAAATATGAACATGAAGAATATCAGTAAACTTTACAGTCTAGACCAGTGGTCCCCAACCTTTTTTGCACCACGGACCGGTTTGACGTCGGCATTATTTTCACGGACCGGCCTTCAAGGTGTGGCAGATAAATACAGCAAAAATAAAATAACACGACCGGAATAAATACATAGATAAAAAAAAAACGTTTCCCCTTTGCAAAGAAGCTCCCCAAAGACGTTTGGTTTCTTTTACTCATTTTCGCTAGTTCGCGGACTTATTTGTTTGGCGAACGTGTCTAATCACGTGACCGAGACACAGACGGAAGTTAAGTCGGAGAGAATCCGGTCGTTTTTCAAAATAGAACGATTTTCAGACTAACGATCAATACAACGGAATTTATATAAATCATTAATTCTTTCTGCGCAGCCCGGTAAATGTCTCACAGACCAGTGGTTGGGGACCACTGGTCTAGGCTGTCAGTATCCACGTGTGTAGAAATCCATCCTCTTCAATACTTCATGCTCAAAATATGTGAGATTAAATTTTAAGTTGTCAGTGAATGCACAACAGCCACCACTTTCCACTACAAAGTCTTTATATTACTGCTTCAGTTAGTTGTATTGGACTTACTGCAGGTCTTTTTCACACAGCCACATGTGGTGCTAATTTACACTGAAGTCTACAGTCATTAACTCTGCTGAGATCATCGGTGTGACATCAGCTAAGGCTTACAGGACCTCTCTGATTTACACACATTTACAGAAAAAAAAAAAAGCAGACAATAATGAATTACTTGTTGGCATTCAGGGAGTCTAATGTAATCGAACAGCAGCTAATCTCCAGCTCAGGAGAGATAGTGAATCATGATGTTGATGAAATGCAGTCAATTTTTAATGCACAAGTTAAACAAAGCGAACATTCATGAGCAGCTTGAGTTTTTTTTGTAATGTCTAACCACAGTGAGCATTGGAGAACATTGCGATTTTAAAAAATAAAACAGATGGTTAAAATCAAAGTTCCTTTTAAAATGCATCAGTAATTGTAAATGTTTTCCCCGTTGTTCAGTTGCGATGAAGGGTCTGTTCAGGATTTGTCCAGGCACATTATTTATGGAAAGAAATATGGGGATGACTATGTCCCGGTGAGCTGTCTCGCATTGAATACAGCTCGTCCAACATGATATAATTCCCTGTTTCTGTAAAGTAGATCAAATAAATGTTGCTCCCCTTTTCACAGTACAGAGGTTCCATGTGTTTGTATTTCCTTCGGTGATGATAAACTCTGATGTTTGTTCATCCTTTGGGGGAAGACAGATTTTACAGGGTGCGACATATCATTCCCTTATGTCAAATCCTGAGGGTAGAGCCAGCGGAGAGGATGACAACATGCCTGTATGTGTGTGTGTGTGTGTTTGTTGTGAGCATGTATGTACAGTGAGGTCACTCTTGAGCAGCTGCAGGACTACTTTCCTCACTCTCAGACAGCAGAGTTGTGGTTTCAATCTCTCTAAGAGTCTCAGAGGAGCAGATATCAGATCTGAATCATGCACTTCTATAAAGGGATGTAGTTTCTGGGTCAGTAGATGTTAAACTGAAATTTTAACTCCTACATGAGGAAGTAATTCTATGAAGTTTTTCTCTTTTTTTAATATTCAACTCAAAAAACAGATTGTATTACTTAAAAAAAACCCCAACATACATTTTAATACAAATAAACATCATGATCACAGACTCAGCTGCAGCGGTGCTATGGAAAATAATCCCCTGATTGGAAGTAAAACAAAGCCTGGCCAAAACTAATTAGCTGTCTTTCATTGTTTATCCAACCGGGCCGTACATATTCGGGGCAAAGCACACTTGTCAGCAATTAAGCTGCAGCTACTGCACAAAACCCACCTCAGTTTCCAGAGAAAAAGGCCTGACTCACGTCAACCAAAGCGCCCCTGACCAAAGCTGCTGTGTATGTACAACAGCATTACACACTAATCATGATGTGGTGCAAGAGGTTTTTTTTTTCTTGCAGTGGATACATGTTTTCCCTCCTTATCAAACATGCCTGCTTCTGCACGCAGGAAGACAATTAAGGCCTACAGACTCCCATTGGCGCCAAATGATAAACACAATGAACTGATAACATAAAACATGAGATCAGTGCTTGTTTTTAATGAAACTGATTAAACAGCTGCATGACTAATATCTGGCGATGTAAACAATGCTGTTGCTTTTCTCCAAAACTTCCAGTCTGATGAGAACCAGCGGTTGTTGTGCTGAGCTGAAAGTGTCGTACAGTGACCTCTGTCATTGAACTGCTCTGACGGGGTGAGAGGGAGAGAAAAACAAGGCTGAGGAGACGGAGAGCTGCAGTTAGAAGGAGGCAGCTGAATGAGATTGTTTTTGCATGTTTTATCCTGCACCAACTGTCTAAGACAAAAAAATATGTAAAAAGTACAAGCAGAAATATAATATACAGCCAATGGTGGACAAAGTACTCAACTTCAGTACTTGAGTCAAAGTACTGATATTCATGGTCAAATCTTACTCAATTACAAATAAAAGTTATTAGTCAAAATGTTACTCAAGTTAAAGTACTAAAGTACTTATAAAAATACTTAAGTATTCAAAAGTACATGCATTTAAAGATACTTAAATATTCAATAGTTCAAAGTAAAAGGACATTTTCTAATATCAGTACATTGCTGTATTGTTCTCAGTTACCGAGTCAATCCCCGACTAACGTCTGCTTCCTGTTAATGTGGTATTTTATGCTGAAAGTGCTTCGATGAAAAGAAAACTCCTTCCTGCAGAGTGTGCATAATACTTTGTTGGTTGACTGTTCGGTCTTGCTTTTTTGTTTTCAAATTTTCCATCGAGAGGCTAACATGCTGTTTAACGTTTTAAAAAAACATGTAAAATGCCAAAACCGTGCTGTTTCCCGTCTTCCCTCTTTATTGTTTGGTCCCGCTGCCAGTCACTTCCTGCCAATTTGCGCATGCGCAACGGTAACTCTACCTGGACAAACTGCCTGAAACGCATTGCCAGCATAGACTGTATATAAAGTAAGTAACGACACACTTCCTAGTAATGTAGTGGAGTCCAAAGTACAATATTTGCCTTTGAAATGTAGAGGAGTGAAAGTAAAAGTTTTCATAAAAACAAATACTCAAGTAAAGTACAAATACTTAAAAAATGTACTTAAGTACAGTACTCAAGTAAATGTACTCCATTACTGTCCACCACTGTATATAGCTGAGAACATGCCCTGTGTTGAAAATGTTACCAGGTGGTGTGTTCAGGTGCAAGAAGGAACAATTCAGCCAATGAGCAAAGACAAGCTCATAAGACAAACAATAAGAAAACACAGACAGTGGGAAAGTTAAACCATGAATTAATTAGTGGTAAAATAAACTTGAACCACCAACTGTATACGTGGATTTAACTGCAGTTTGTAGTAAAATACCAGCGTGTTACTTTAAGAATAGATTCAGGAGAGAAACTAGGTCAAGTGAGGTTAAAGAGAAACTGTTTGAGAAGGTGAAGAAGAGACTGAGGGCGATCCTGCAGTGAGTTCAGATGCAGTCAGACTGTTTTCTTGGCCTGTCAAAGATGGTAATAGAGCGTATCTACCAAATCCCAGAGCTAACTACACAACTTAGCTAATGGCCTTGAACAACACTCAACACATCGGCACGTAGCCAGTCCGTCTTTGTTATTTCCTTACTGAAGGAAGCAAAAAGAAGAAAATCAGAAAGTGAAACTTCAGCTCTCGCTACAGCATCACACCCAATCCATAAACTTTCTTTAATGTTTCCAGGTTTGTAGTTAATAAAGTCAATAAAGTCAAAGTTATAACCACGTTAGTCAAGTGTTTTTACATACATTCAGGATCATATTTTACTTTTTAGAAGGATATGTGCTCTCTTACAGATGTGTAATCACTCCTGCTGTGCAACAATTTAAAAAAGTAACACTGAGGCTCTAAGGAACAAAAATGTCCACACCAAAATGCACACTGAGTATATGCATCTGTGTGTGCAAATGTTTGTTTGGACAAGTCCTGGTGCACGAGTATAAAAGACTGAAAGCATCCAAGCCTCATTGTCATTTTGTTCCAGGGTGTTGGCTGTATCCTTTGCAAGTCTTTCTTTGTTGATTTCTTTGTGATTAATACTGGATTGTGTGCCACCATAAGCTGTGTTGCTGTAATCTCTGGTTATAAAAATAATTAACAACACTTGGAGAGAAATCTTGCACAGCTCCAACATTTGGCCTGGTCCTCCTGCTCCATTCAGGTAACGCCCCGTTGATGTGGTGACTAGATGTTAACTCAAAATGGGTCTAGGTTTGGAGTACTGGATGCTGGAGGCCCACAGGCAGCAAAACAGTCAAAACTCGGCCAAAATGATGCCTTGTTAGTTTGTATATTTTTAAAACAACATGCTCAACAGAATACATACATAAGTACAACTCCCTATTTATTTTGTGCAATCAATTGTAAGAAATGTGCTTTTAACCTGTGCTCACAGGTTTTATAGGAATGACACTGACATGCTACTGGGTCATTTTGCAGTTCATAAAAGCATAACTGTTATCCCACGTCTGCCCTTTGACCTAGTGCCAACTTCCAGGCAGTGCCAAGCTGCTGCCAGGCAGATTTGATCACCTAGTGAGCATGAAGGGTGTTGTTTGGCCTTGTCTAAGCCTCTCCAGGCTCTCTCAGCACAACTAAACCCAGATCGGGCTGGCAGCCACGCGGTAGGACCAAGAGTGTTGGTGGAGGAGTCAGAACAAGCTGATAAAATGCTCTGCACAAAAACTAAACAGATAAATTCCTTTTTGGTCGTAAACTGTAGTGGACCTCTGACATTTATCAGAATAAAGTCAAGAGAGAAATTATGAAACCACCGTCTGAGGGATGTTTATCTACCAATTAACACAATGTGGCTTTTTTATTACAAGAATAATCAAGGAAAGGAAAGATTTCTCATGCTGTAGCGTATCACAGCGTGAACCCTAACATCGGTTACATTATAATTCACAAACCAAAACAAGTGTGGACACCATGTTGGAGAGTGTACATGACTTTAGCCCCAAGCTGAACAATAAAGTTGAACGTTTAATTAAAAACACAAAGAGAAACAGTTAATAATTGTTCTGAGTTTGTCATAGTACAAAGTAAATACTTAAAATACTTCCATAGAGGAATTTTAATGTAGTGTTTATTCAGCCAAGACTGAGATGTGGTCTTTACCTACAGTACTTTAGAAATCTGTAAAAAGCAAACCAAGGATCTCTGCTCTTACCTGATACGAGTTCATGGAGGCTGTACCGGTAGCGAAGGTGATCGTGGCCCTCAAACCTCTGAGGACCTTGGCACAGGGCCCGACACTCCACATCTGCCTTGTAATACTCCACCAGAGCCTCCTCAAACAGAGCGAGGGCTCCTTCGTAATCGCCTCCGTCGTACAGCCTCACTGCTGCTGTGAAGGAGTGCTGCGATAGAGGAGACGATAACGAGGGAGACGAATTATAGCATCAGCATTTATGAGTTCTCCCACTGAGTAATAACATCTACTGTTATGACACAACTGTAAATAAACTCGTAGCCGGTTCATAAAAGTCTTAACAAGTCCTCTGGTGAACATCAGGTTTACTGCAGCAGCAACAATGGTCATTTGTTTACAATAAACAGGAGGAGAGAGAGAGTATGTTAGACTGAACTGTAGCAATAAAATATACATCACATTTTTCTCCTCATAGAAAATTATGCTTCATTTGGGCTGTTGCAGACAAAATACATTGGTTCAGAGTTTAAAGGGAAATCCACAGCAACAGAGCAAAGGAGTGAGTACAGCTGCAGAAATAAATAATATAAAATAGCAAAAGTGTTTGTATCTGGTAGATGATAAAAATCTTGAGTTTCACTTGAAGATGAGAAAAGAAAGAAACAGGAGAGAGAGCAGCAGACAGATGAACAAAAACTCTTCAGCATTCAGGGCTTCACCACAACCAGCACTAAAAGGCCTAAATGAGTTTCCAGTCATTAAACTACAAGGCCCACTAACACAAAGGCTCCTTCAGACAGTGACAACAGCTGTACTGTTTGCAAATAAGGGAAAAAGAAAGTAAAATCACTGGCCAGACATGTTGGCAAAGATGGCTGAAAGGTCAAAAGTGACACTGATGAAATGAGTTTAGGCAGAAGCAGTGATGGATGACAGCAAAGGAAACTTAAAACTACAGATTAGGATCTTCAGTCTTACCTGGTGGGGTCGAGCTTCTCTGTCCACAAAGTGGTCTTCACTTACACCCTGCAGGTCTTTGTACTGCTCCAGGTCCTGACTCATCTCCACATGTTCTGGATTGGCCTGGAAGTAGGTGTGAGCTGCTGCCGCCGCCTTGTCCGGCTGCTTCAACTAGTAAAGAAATAAACAGAGAGAGATGGAGATGGTATTAAAATAACAGCAAACTCCAGCACTGAGGTCGGGCTTAGTTAAAATCAGACATATTAGGTAATATTAATGAGTCTCTAGCTTTTTATGATCTACATATTTCATGATAATTACAATTATGTGGACGTGGATTTTCAAAATTTAAACAGAAACAGATCATGGAAAAGACCCAAGTGTTTTTCTAAAAAAATTACTTTTGGCAAGTAATTTGGATTTAACTCCAAATAAGTAATCCATCTGAATATAGTTTATCCAACCAGAGACAGAACTGAGTGGATTTAGAGAAACAAACTGTTCCCATCCACATCCTGTTATTAAAGACAACTGTCATTATTATGGTTGTTATGATAAATGACTTCCCCTGAAAAAAAATCACAGCATATGAACTTAGTAAATGTTGGAAGTGATGCAAAGAGATATTCACCAGAGCAGTCCCATTTACTTTCAAATACACTGTATCTACATTAAACAAACAAGATTGTTGCAAACATGTAAAAAGTTCCTGAGCATGAAGTAAGGGAAGAAAGCCATCAGTAACTTTTATTTGTCAATTAACCTCATACAAAGTGAAGTTAACAGAAAAACATTTAATCAAATCAATGAGTCCTGTGATCACTCAAGTCAGTCCTTTTTAATACACTTGAACGCAGTTTTTCAAAAATATTTGGCAGGTAGGTTGTTCCAAGCATCTTGGGGAAGTTGCCACAGATTTTGTGTGGATTTAGGCTGTCGCAGCATCTTCTGTCATTCATGTCATCCCAGTCTGTTTGCAGAACTCCTTGTGTATCCTGCCTCTGAAAATACTTCTTTATAACTGGCTGTAAGTTTGGGCTTGTTTGCTTATGCTGCAGAGTGAATGTGGGACCAATGATGCACCTCCCTGGTGTTGAAATAAAGGATCCAAACATCTAAAGAGCCTAAAACATTTGCACACTACATATATAACGTATTTCCCGGACTATTGAGTGCCCCTGTCTATACGCCGCTGTTGAATTTATTCAAACAGTTTCATGTGGTCCACTCTGACCGGGTCTGATGTGACGACGCTAAATGTATCGGCGGCACGGCGCTTGCTAGCTTGTAAAAAGCCAACAAGCTCCGTGCCGCCGATACTGAGCCATACCAGTGTTTAAGTTCAAAGCGTCGGAAAAAAGTAGCAGCTTATAGTCCGGAAAATACGGTACATATATATATATATATATATATTTTTTTTTTTTTATAAAAAATT
>OOFC01050623.1:34487-49896 GCA_900323345.1 Pseudochromis fuscus | reverse complement strand
GTCCCCCCCCCCAACAAAAAAAAAAAAAAAAAAAAAAAAACATCAGATGAAATTGCAGCTGCTCAACTCTCTTGTCCTTTGTTTAGCTCGACAAGATGATGGCCATGTTTGAGGCTGCTTCTTCCAGCAGATCCAATGGTTTTTCCACGATAACACTCAGTGACCTGGGCCTGCCCGGGGCTGTCCCCGTCAGAAAAGGGCCCCCGTTGACACTGATTGCAAGGCTATGAGTAGTCTCTCCCCTGTGCCCTCTCAGTGCAACTCTAATTAATAGCCAATTCATCTTCTCTGATCTGAGCCAGCACATGGAGTAATATATCGTTAGTTTGGCAAGCGAGCTATTAAAGTGTAATAACCAAGTACCAGCACTCGATTTGGAAGAGTAGCACATACTTAACCATGAAGTGGAAACAATTAATTTATTGGAGGATCTCCTGTAACCAATCATTTACTAGCACTCACACTGTGATGCAAAAGCCATCTCCTGTTGTGTGTGGCACAAGTCAATGACATATTTTGGGCTCAGCGCCTCAAACCCTTTGCACTATGACCAGTTATGTAAGCCTCATTTGAGCACCAATGTCACACTTTCTGCCGACATAAAAACCCTTCAAATGGCCTTTTGCGAGGCAGAAAGTTCATTACGAGTAGACTCCCGCTCTATTACAGGTTAATTTATCTCACAAGTAACCATTTCTTCAAGGTGAAATATATTTGATTCTCAAAGCTCTAAATGTTGTGACACATTGTCTTGAACCAACATATTCACAGCTTTACTCTACTGTGAACTAAACCAATCAGAGGGCAATGTAAATAACGCTAATGATTAAAAAAACATCAAGATATGGGCGAAGCAACTGGGTCGCAAAAATGAAGCCAATGCAGAAGTGCAAAAAAGTGTAATACCACCGATGGCCACTAGATGCTGGCCATGACTTCAATTCAACAATGGTCATTTTCAATAATAAAATACTAAGACAATATATTTTTTCCACAGGTCATTCTGACAACTCTTCTTCTCAGTGATCTGGTGGTCCATCTGAAAATCCTTTCATCATTAAGTAGAATACAAGATTCAAAAAGAGGAGGATTTGGGGGCGTGGCTAGTTTGATGGACAGGTTTGATCTCCAATGAGAGAAGCGCTGAAGTTAAGTCTCATACAGATTGGGGGGTGACCTCGGGTTCAAAGGTCAGACCCACCTCCTTGGTCCGCATTCACATCCAAATATGGTCATTTGTGGCTCTGAATAAATAATATGGCAGCTTCCAAACCCCAAAAACCAACAGGTGACATCACGTTAGCTTCGTCCACACTATCTATGAGTAAAAAACACCAAAGCAGCCTCAACAGATTCAGCCCAACTTTACTAACTACATCCAAGTTTACCGTTCATTTCATAAACCTGTTGGTGAGCTCAACATTTTTTCATTTTTTGTAGTGAAATAGATACTTCATTATGACACATTCTGCCAAATATCAAACTCCTCCTATACTGTTCCAGTAATGGCCCAATGCCACACAAAGGTTGCCAGGTCTCTTTTCTCTTAACTAAAATCCATCTCTCACATGTGAATAGCTGCACACTGTGAAGGGCAGCATTGTGTGTATGAACGCATTTACTCGATAGTACAACTAATTAGCAGAGAAAATCTGAACCAGGCGAGAAGAAAACAGAATACAACAAACTTTATTTGTCTTATTTCAGGCAATTTAGATACACACTCACAAAGTAAAGGCAACAAACTGTGTCTGCTTCCTTAATAAAGCACCTTAGAACAATAAATCCTTCCTTCAAACTTTGATAATTGAAGGAAAGAAATGAAAATACATAAGACTCACTGTGCTTTTGGCCTGCCTCTGAAGCAAAACATTTAAAACCCATTATTCTTTTTGCAAGAACTAATGACGTTTTTTGTCTCTTCAGCTTAACGCACTAATTGACAGTTTTTTTGGAGGATAGCCCAGATGGAAAAATAAGTACCCCCTTAAAGACCCAACTCCCTTGCTCATTCCCCTAGCTTTAAGTCCCTTATTAATTAAACTTTCACCAAGTCAGGAATTTTTATTAAAAAGATAAAGTCTGCTGTACCGTAAAACAGAACTAGCCTATTGTCTCTGAAGCTAAAATTTTATTTCTATAAATAAAAGAGACTTTTTAATACCATCAGAGGGACTGGGACCAACGGATCCACACACTACAGTAATTAGAGGAAGATTTTCATCCCAACTACTCTAAAATTGGTCAGCTTTAACCAATACCCTTTGCTCCGACTGAATAAATACTCTGAGACTGTTCATTTTAGCATCATGGGATATTATTTACTGTATGGCAAACACAGGCGGCATCATCACGCTCAGGGAGAGACGAAGTGTAAATATGTGTTTTGCCATCACTGTGTGTCTAACCATACATCTCAGACATCCTGGTACACCGTTGTTCGGAGGGGAAATAAAGCTGCAGCCAAATATTGACTGCAGTTTTATGATCAGCCATCCACTTGATCAATCAAATCCCTCTTGTGTCATTAACTTTGCAACAATATTTGTCAATCAACATCATGAGACAGATTCTGTTGTTCTCATTAGGATTCTACTGTACTCAGAAAAAAATAAAGTGTTTTTTTTTACTACATGTTTCTAAAAGTCCTGACTTGGAGATTACAATTATGGATTTTTGGAAATGTACAAAAGGAAATTGTAACAAAAATCAAAGCAGCTTAAGAAAAATGGAAATTGATGGGGTTTTTTTTTGACAGATCATGAGATCAGCATAAGACAAATGAAAATTGATGTTGGAATACTGGAGTGGTGAGACTGCTTTTACTTTATTATTATCAGTCTTTGATTACTTTCTGATGTTCAGTAACATTGTTACAATTACCAGAGAACTTATGGTGCCTTTAAATGAGGTTGTGTTTACCGTGTTCACAAGAAGAGTCTATGTGAACATCAACAGCCCCTCATGTGGTATTCATGACATCATAAGTCATATTATCTGAAGGCTTTGAGTTCATGAGTTGAGATGTATTTGAAGTTGTTTTCTGAAATGTCCCATAGATGTTATTTATTTTGTAATTTAATGATATATCTAATGATATCACAATAACCTGATGCTGTCATTAGTTTTTTCACTTCAATTATCAGCTCGTTAACCCCAGTGATGTGAAAGGAGTTCAGCTGATTTGAATTTACATTTCTGTGTAACAATCATAGTCTGAGTCCTGAACCTGAGGACACTGCCCACTGGGATCAAACTAACCCCCGCCCCCCCAAATATTCCTCTTTTTGAATCTAATATCTTCTTCATTAGGATTTTTTTCAGCTGGACCACCTGATCACTGATGAGAAGAGTTGACTTTAGCTAATGACATCAGAATCACTTCAGTTTTTCATTATTGAAAAAGCCCGTTTGTTTAATTGAAGTCAATTGGAGACTGAGTTTTTTGGAGGTAGCATCTAGTGGCCATCATGAGTATTGCACCTTTTCTGTTTTGGCCTCATTTATTAGCCTGACTTGCTTCATCCATTTCTATATAGTCCAAGGTAGCAAATAATAAACTAAGATAAACTGTTTAATTAAAACTATTATTATGTGTTGAGGAATCTGTCATGTAACATTTGACACTGTGAAACTCATGAACTGGTCCTCGGTTTGAGAGCATATTAAGGCTACAATAAATATTCCTGTGAAAAGCTTATGATGGGGGGATAATGGGGCCACTAGATACAGAATTTGACAGTCTTGTGCCAAAACACTAAAATAATGTGTGTGTATATAATTGAAGCATCATATATTATTTTTCTCAGCCATTAATTACTTTTATTATGCAGTAACTGAAATGAAATTGAACTACTTTTTGACAGGAGTAATTGTAATTCAGTAGTGATTAATATCTTCCCCAACAGTGATTATTATTTATAGATTTCATTATGTTATTATTGTAAAACTCTTTGACAGTAATCTTAGAAAATTAGAAAACTGAAATCTTTTGAGTCGTGATTATTGTGAAATACAACGTCTAATGTAAAATCTAAAAAGTACTTTAAGCTAATTTAGTTTTTAATCCCCGTGATCTCCCTCTGATTTCCCTGATAAATGTTATAATAATGAACATTAAAAAATCCTGTCAGGCAGAGCTGCTTTGGGATTTCCCTTTTCTAAATGCACTCCAACCACAAATCTGGACTCATTGGAGGATCATTGTAAAAGATCTCAGGGGACTTGAGTGAGTATCTGTGGAAGTAGGTGGAGGTCAACATCACATCTGCGACCTGCACCATGGAGGTAAAAAAAAAAAAAAACACAAAACATTGTTACATCTGTTTGTCATGAACCAAGATGAAGGCAACACTTAAAAAACAGAAGACTGTGGATACGGTGTTAAGGTGCATTAATTTGCCAGAAAAGTAATGTATCATCCACGGAGGATCATTATGCCACTTCCACAGTCACTGCCGTACAGCCAGCAAATCACAGCCAATTAAGAACCCTTTAAACTTACAAGTCAAGCATCACTTGTTGTGCTGTTCATAATGGGGTTTTATGGATGTGAAGCAGTTGTGATGGCTGTATTGGGCTCGTGATGAATGGTTAACTTTACAGAAAATGTGGCCCGGGAAAGAAGAGTGCAGAAAAACTCAGCAGCCTTCAGTTTTTTTCAGGGACACGGGATGAGGAGCGGTTTTGAGAGCTGCGTGTTTGATCCAATTCTATCATTTCATGAGAGTCACACTTTTAACTTATTCCGAGAGATAAACAATTCAGGCCTGTTTCCCAAATTTTTTGTGTCAGTTTTCTGTTTTCTGCTAACGAGATGTCACTAATATGTACTGGAATGCTGTGTGAACAGACAGTTTGATTGGCCACGAAGAACTTAATGATGTATACCAAATGTGGGGGGACAGCTTCTAAGCGCATATTTTTGTAGACAAACATAGCTGCTGACAACATTTTCCACCCAGTTTGCCATTTCTGTCAGGCTGAAAATCTAAAATTAAGAACAAAATTTGTACTAGGTACCACATCCGTTAATAACAAATCATGTCCTATTAGCATTTCGCGGCAATTGGTCAGATTGTAAGGACACATTATGAAAAAAAATGCCACTTAGCAAGAGGGAAATTATAATTAAAAGGAAAACAGAAGTCCTGCATGCACGCATTTAGGGAAAAAAACAAAACAAATCTGTGTACCTGAGCTTCTTTTAACTAATTAAAGAAAACATAAATCAAACATTGGATGCCGTCCATTTACATAAACGCATCCTCCTCCTGTTGTGTGAATTTTTGTTGTATTGTTTCTCAGTGCACATAGCAGCTTATTCCAGCTTAATTTGTGCCACTGTGTCTTCCTGTGAGCAGACCCCAGTCATCTTTAAACGGCTCCATTTAAAATGCAATTTGATTATCTGCCAAATTGCTACCAAGTCTTTCCCTCTGCAGCTCGGGGATGGGGGGTAAAAATTTTAATTAGCATTTGTGCATAAAAGAGGGGTCTTTGTTGCATAGGATTTGAACACGGCATCCCAGAATGACCACCACTTTCAAAGAGTCATCACCCAAACGATTTCAAACTAATAGATCCAAAGGGAGAACAGCGGTCCTGGCACAGACCGGGTGGGGGGAATCACAGAGGTCTTCAGTGGCACTGGAAAAAAAAAAAAAAAAAAAACAACCCACAGGACATGGCATGTTTAAATAATCCAAAACTTTTCTTTAATCATAGTTTAGAAAATTGGCTGGGACCTTCAGCAGGAGACAGCTGCTCTGCCCCACAGCCATTTAATGAGATTCACTGAGGGTTTCCCTTAAAATATTTACGCTGTCCCATGGCACAGCAATATTGTCCTAGAATGGGGAGATAAGAGCCAAGGAGGTGTGTTGAAGTTCTCCTAATCAATTTGCTAATTACTGGAGCAGCAATAGCAGAGGAGAGAGGAGTCCCTTCTGGCAAGCTGTATTCTAATAAATGCTGAAAAATTTATTTACTCCCTTAGCCAAGAGGAATTCTGAAGTGGGATTACAGCAGAGCGCTGATTGAGACAGAGCTGTGCCGTGGTTGAGGTCGCAGTCAAAGGAGCAAGAAGAGGTCTCCGAACATAAAAGGATCTCTCAGGACCTGCACCTTTGCATCTGCTCGGGGAACCGCGATGGCAGACTCTTACAGGCTTGGCATGAAAAGACCTGACTGCTATAGCTACATATCAACAAATATTAATGAGACTTCTGGTTCTTGCATAATAAAACAGGTTAGTGTGGGAGTTGCAGTATGCGGTACATCGCAGTCACTCCAAAACAAAAAAAAACAATGTATGTATAAATATGTATGTGTGCATTATAATGTATGTATGGAAGAAAAAAACAAAAGGCAAGACAATAACTTTAATAGTTAAAATCATAGGCGCTATGGGGTGGGATCATACTTGGAGCATAGGGCAGGAGGCCCAGACATTACACCAGACGTTAGGGTTGTGTGTTTGAAGTCACCTTTGTGCCCTCCGGCAACACACTGACCCCGCCTCCCAACCTCCGGGATTGAGGGCAGCCTTGGACCTGTCACAGGACACAGCCCACATCTTCTTCAGGGCTGAGGGGCAAAATCTGCTCCACCTTTTCAATGCCACATTACCTATAAGAGCCTTCCTTCTCCCAAGGTCTGCAGCCAACAGCATGCTGCCTGGGTCAACACAGGTCAAAGGTCAAGCATAAACTGAACGCTCCAAGGGCATTATCATGAGCTAATCACAAGCAGCCACTGTGCCAGAAGCACAGTGAAGCAAGTTAGAGCCTGGGATGAGAGAGGCCTTCTTGTGACCGATATTATCTGCCGCCACCACAACTACCACAAATCTGGCAGGAAGAACTTCAAAAACCATGAACTCCCTAAATCTTCCCTGCTGGTCTCTGTGGACAAACCGTGCATGAGCAAAAAAAAGGAGGATCAGTCAGAGAGAGAGAAGGGGGCTTTTTTCCAAACATAATTTATTAAGATTACTTGTTAAACACACTGTAAAACTGCATAAAATTTCTGCTTATTTCACCTCATTATTCCCCATTTGCAACACTCTGATACTGATTAAATAACATTCTCTACTTCAAACCATACAAGTGTAAAAACCTTATTAAAATATTAAAAAACGCTGCCAGTTTTGTTTAACTTTGGGCTATGCCTATTTGGAGAATTTGCAAACACATTTAATCAGATCATAACAACGACAGTCCCTCCTGACACCGCTTTTGTATTTTAACCCTGATGCCAGCCATTACCAGAGGAAAAGAGAAAACACAAACACGGACTTATTAGTATTTACAGTCGACTTCCACGTCACTCTATTCATTTCTCCAATCCTCTTGTTTCCCCCAACTCCCACAGTCTCTCCAGCAGTTCCCTACAGTGTGACTGAGCGCGAGGATCTGAGCACAACTCCACTGAGAACTGAGGCAAAAAAACAAAAACACACAAAAAAACCTGTTGCTGTGACATTTTGTTCCCTCTCACCTCAACACACGCCAGTCACAATGGACCGGTGTGTGGGGGATCTGTGTTCACATCACCATGGTGATGGCTCTCTGTCTCCCAAGGCTCCCTGGAGGGGGTTGGAGGGTTGTTGATGGGGAGTGGGAGGGTGGAGGGGGGCAGCTTGCCAACCTACGCCTCAACCAAAACGCAGTCGAACGAGGGGAACGGCGAAAAAGACTTCAGTCAGGGTTAAGTCCACTAAGAGCACAGCATCTAAACTCAGCGTACAAGCAGAAGAGAGCAACTGACACCAGAGCAGTCAGAGAGCCTGACATGTTGCAGGGAAAGCGTTTCACTCCCCCTAACCTTTAAAAGGGCAAAAAATAGAACAAAACAGTGTAGGTTCATGAGCAAAGGTCTGAGAACATCTGTCTCCTGGTAAATCATCTTTACATGACAGAAAGGCACCGAGATGGCATTACACTGAGCGAGACAAAAGGAGACAAAAGGGCACAACGATTCTACACTATCAGCTCCAGTTTCATTTGCTGATTTGACTGTTGTCCCCTCCTTGGACAAACAAAACAACGCAATCCCAGAAGGAATCAGAGAGTCTGAATCAAGATTCGACAGAAAACACTGAAGTGTTGTAGTTTTTGGTATTTTACATTTTCCTCTACATAAAGTTAATATCTTAAATTGTAATCATTTCTAATTCAACTAATATTTAATACTGTTGTCATATCAGAATCAGAAAACTTTATTGATCCCAAAGGAGAAATCAAGTCCGCTACACTTTCTCACATTGCAGAAAATAGAGAAGAATAAGGTAGTAAAAGAATCATAAAAGTAAAGTTTCAATATTAAAAAAATAAATATGATTGTTAATCCAATATGAAAGTAAATATGCAAAACATATGGGAGGAAACCTGAAAAAACATTTTAATTCATGTGACAGTATGACTGGAAATTTAATTAAACTAGAATCTAAATATTTTAAACGCTTTTTGTCATTAACATTGTGACAGAAATAAAAAAAATGCAGAACTGCCATGAACAGCATGCATATACTACAATTATATCGTACCTGGTCGAGCAACAAAGTCCAGCATGACCAAAGACTGTGAATACAAATGGACGAAACAACCAGGTCTCAAAGTGCAATACTCCAGATGGCCACTAGATACTGACCCCAAAAACTCTGGCACCAAATGACTTCAATTCAAAAATCCTCATTTTCAATCATGAATTACTCAGTCAATACATTATTTCCACAACTCATTCTGTCATTAGATAAAGGTAATTCTTGATATCAGTTAATCATTAAATAGATAGGCTTCAAAAAGAACAATATTTAGGGGCGTGGTTAGTTTGAATGGCAAGTCTGGTCTCCACTGAAACCAGCACTGAAGTTGAGTCTCATACACATGGGGCAGTGATCTCGGGTTCAAAGGTCAGACCCACCTCCTAACTCCTCCCCTCATACCCAAACATGGTCACTTCTGGATCCAAACTACTAACACAGCAACGTTCAAATGCTGATCTCCTGGCTTCAAAACCGAGCTTTCCAGGACTTAGTTGTTTGTTTTTCCTGTTTGTTTGTCAATGAGTAATGAGTAATTAATTTTCTCATACACACTGACTACTACAACATGATTACAAATTAAAGCAGTTATCATTTGAAAATATTAATGCTGTGTACTATTGGACATCTTACTTTTTTTTGTTAGTCAAACAGAAACCATGTAGCTTGTGCTATCCTTCATAGAACTGCACTAACAATATGAGTTTATGGTTTGGCACACAGTGGACTGGAGCCAGAAAACACAACCCACTTTGCCGGTTCCTGGAGATTCACATTCCTAAATGTTACAACTCAAAACATATTTTTAAGGAATTGTAAATATGTTTTGTAAGGACTGGTTAACTGAAGTCAGAATGATCTGTCACATCAAGAGCAGTGGACAGGATCAACTAATATGCTATATTTAAATAAAAAATACAAAAGTGTGACAAAGTATATACTGTTTATAGAATGGACAAAGCTGGCACCCGATGGTTTGTGGCATTTGAACATCGCTGTGTTGGGTGTTTGAAGGCAAAAGTGACCATATTTGGATATGAAGGGAAGAGTCAGGAGGCGGGTCTCACCCTTGCAACCGAGGACACTGCCCAGGGTGTATGAGACTCGAATTCAGAGCTGCTCTCATTGGAGACCAAACCTGTCAATCAAACTAGCCACGCCCCTAAATATTCCTCTTGTTGAAGTCAACTTGATTAGGGTTTTTTTCTTAGATGGATCACCAGATTACTAATAAGACGAGGTGACTATAGGTAATGACATCAGACTGACTTGTAGAAAATTTTTGTTGACCAAATATTTCATGATTGAAAATGACCATTTTTGAACCAATCTCAATTGAAGCCAGCATCTAGTGGCCATCGAGAGTATTGCAGTTTTTTGGACTTCTGCATTGGCCATATTTTTTAGCCCTGGTTGTTTCAGTATATACAGTCTATGCTCCAATGCCAACAGAGTTTACTGTGAGATATATATATATATATATACTTATATTGTTCATCAAACACCTACACAATTTTATATTTAAACACCACAGACACTTAAAGGCTTAAAACTTTGTGGCTGTAGTGTTTTCCTAATGAGAAACCCTCATTGTGCTAATTACTGTAAGTATAGAAATCACCTTCTTGTGTGGCTTCACTGTGAACCAAGATTAATGCGCCAGACATGTCTCACATCTGATTTGATTAATGAACGGTAATACTTTAATATTACTAACGCTGCATAATGCATGGGGGTGACACCACACTGGACTGTAAACTTAGTACAGTATATAAATAAATACTACATTGGATTTCCATTAAAGCAACATGGTTGAACAACCACTACAAGTGGCTGGCAATTTGTTAAATGAGTTAATTGGTTACCAGTTCATCCAATTCATCTTAATGCTCGCTTCTGGACCACACCCAAAGAGCAGTGAGTTAAGTGTGCACTGCAGTCAACAGTCAATTTGAATACAAGGCTGAATCCAAAAGTCAAAGCTGCTCCCAAAAGATTTCTATTCAAACCTTGTACTTCTCACCTTTCAATCCCCCACTTCTTCCTTTGAATTACTACAGCCTACGCCCAGTCTTATGGCCAAATACCGCTGTTTTGAGTCTGATGCAGAACTGTTTACTCATTAAATGCCAGGTGGTGCAGGCACAGAAAAGCTACAGGCTGGGGGAAAGGGCCTAACCTTTACACACTGTCTAAACGTCCTCACTTTCTCCTTGAACATCTATCCTTAACTGTGCTCCTCTGGTCCCCTCCCTGTCCCAAAGTGGCCAGCTGGGAACGGTGCGCATGTGCTGACGTCCCTACTAACCTTGGCCAGGGTAAGGATTACCGTGCATTTACACTCAATGCTCCTTCTTTCCTTAAGACTTATTAAGAATGATAATGAGCTCGGAAAGGGGCAGCTTGTCCCTTTCTAAACTCTGTGAAAGCTCTTCTTTCTGTCTTTCTCTTCCTCACTGTTCACTTGTCTTATTCTTCCCCCTGTTCTTCCTCTCCACCCTTTCTGCAGTCTCCCTCTCTTCCCCTGTCCATGCCTCTCTCTCCCCCTCTCTCTTTCTTACTCCAGCGTATTGAAAGGACCCAGGACAAATTACCAAAAAGGCCATTTTCATCTATGAACTGCAGGATTTAATCGATACTTATTTCATGCCTTCAAAATCAACCCTATATTACTGTTGTCTGCGTGATTTGTTTATTTTGCTTTGGAATATTCCTTCAGTCGAAGGGGGGGAAATGCACGGGATGCAATTCACCTTGAACCTCCATTATATTGGATTTCTCTACTGGCTGATCAAGCATGCAAAAAGGACATTTCCTCAGCACTAAAATAAAAACAATAATGATGATTAAAAAAACATGTGTGCTATTTGTGCTGGTATAACAGTACGTGCTGAAGGCAGTATATTTTTACAAGGAAAACACTGTGGTTGTGGTAGTGTGAATTTGTATACAAAATCATTACACTGAGGGCAATTGATAAAGCTTATGTGCCGGGGAAACAAAAGTAATAGCTCCTGAAGCCTGTCAAATGCCGCCTGGGATTACAGACGCTTATTTGACATCAAAGACCTGAGGTCCACAGCCAAGGTCAAACAGAAGAGGAATACACATGGGTTTAATTCTACACACCCCTTGACAGATGCAGATGGGTACTTATGAGACATGAGGCATTTCACTGACTGATAGGGCTGCGAGCAATAAGAATGTTGGAGGCACCGCACACTGATTAACCAATGAGATTCTCAACCGGTTTACTGAAGCAGGGGTGCAGCACTACAGGCAACATTTCAAGCAAATTTTAGAGAGCGAGAAACCTAAACTAAAGGCCCGGAGAACCACATCCATAAACACTAAAGTAAACATACAAATCAAATTACATTTAAAAACAGCACGAGTGGACAAATAGGATCTCGGCTGGGATCTGCCCAGCTTTACTTCTCCTATAGTGAAGTACAAGCTACAACAGAGGGAAGGCAGAGGGAGCAAGCGAAAAAGAGAGAAAGAAGTGCAGCATGTTTGACAGATGGATATTGCAGTGTCTCATCAATGGCGAGGAGAGAGATGAGAACCTGTACCACCGGTGTGACAGTGAAGGCTGGCTGGTGTCCAGCTAGAGATGGACCTCTGGACAGCAGACACATGCCTTCACATTCCTGAGCTAGACACTAAGGGAGCACACAGGATGAAGAGCTGGAAACTGCCTCCACTGATCCCTTTACAGCTCTCTTTGGACAGACTGCGCAAAAAAAAGAGTGCATGTAGAGTACCCCTGCGCTGCACTGAGGTCAGCTGTTGTACGCTGTGGTGTCACCTGCTGTTGCTTATTATTTCTGGTGACCTCATGAAATAAGAGACATCACCTAAAGTAAACTTACCTTTATACTTGGCTAATGCTTGCTATTCAAAACACACCAAAATGCAAGCTGATTTCATGTCTAAACATGTGTTTTTAAGCTTGCCTGTTTAAGTGCCAAGTGTGTGCTTGCTTTGCATGCATGAATACATCTGCAACAGTTAGGCTGCACAGCTGCTGCATCTGAGGGTATTATGGAAAATACCTCAAAAGCACACACTGTGCGCATAATGAATCCTTTTACATGATAAAATTATTTAATCTGCAACTGATTTGTCAGACACAAAAAAGAATCAAAGCACAAAAAGGGACATCAAAACTGGAAAAAAAAACTTTCATGTTTACCTTGTGTTGTACTTGCAGTGGCATTTTTTAATATAGACGATGGCTTTCCTTGAATGATCTGTTTAACCAAAGACAGGAGGGAGAGAAAAAAAAGGATAATTAATTACTTTTGTGAGCTACTGCACGGGAGAGACAATAAACCTGCCTGGTCGCCATGGATATGACATATTTGCTCTGAAAACAACACAATAATTAGCAAAGGAGAAAGATCCGGCGAGAATATGAGAACTCCGGGTTTAAAGTGCCAGTGATCTATTCCTGTCCTCATCTTCATCCCTGAGAATAACAATAATAACAAACACAGCGACAAGCGCACAGCACAGACGTTTATAAAACACAGTGACCCTTTAAAGAATATTTTTAAAAAGCATGTTAAATTAAATCTCATATCACAGTCGTGTTTTGTAGAGATCACAACTAACCAAACAGAGCATACAGTGAGGTGTTTTTTTAACAGACTGTTTGCTCTACAGTAGGTGGAAGTCAGAAAACCTGCCTTACAGTCAGTGAGAGCAGGAACTGCATTATATATACCATAGCATATACAGTGAGTGTGTGTGTGTGTTAAAGGAGGGTTAAACATAACATTTTGGATAATTGCCTTTATTACAATGTTTGTTATTAATAAACATAACAATAATAATAATAGATATATTCTGATTATGAATTTAGCAGGTTTCACTTTTGATTACCATCACAGCCCCAATTATCTTTGCACAGCATACAAGAAAGAGAAATAAAAACTCAATCTTTAACAGCACAACTTCCTCAATTCGGGTTTTGAATATTGATTGCATTTATAGTAGTTCCTCTATTTACAGTAAATGATACTGTATGAACGCTACTACCTGTTTAAGGGCAACCAGAGGAGTTTCACTAAGTTTTTCTCGGCTAAAACCGGGACTTTCGTCGCACCCAAAAAGTCGCTCATTTGTATCGTTTTTATTTACTGTCAGCTGACTTGTTAGGAGACTGCATTACAAATAAGACCTGGTGAATAAATGTGAATTAAAAACACCGCACGACTGTGCTGCTTTCACCCTATATGCTTTTATAATTTGGGAATATTACAGCTCGCCTTGTCTGAGCTTTTTAAAGAGTAGGGAAAAAGTTGCACCTATCTGTCTCAACTTTTCAGCGGTCGCTTGCAGTTTTCCGCCAACCATTTACCAGCTGTGAATTTAAGTGAATTATTAAAGTAAAAGGGGGACAGCTCAGTCCTGTCTGTGGCTGTATTTCCATCAAAGGTACAGTGGGTTGACTGTATGAGTCGCTCCAGACCTGCTGCCGCTGCTGCTGCTGCTGCTGCCGGCGCTGCCGCTGCATCGAGCCTGGGAGTCACACCGTGTGTTTACCGGAGAGTCCGTCTCCGTCCCCGTAACTCTCACTTATCGTTACCCAACATGTCAAATCACAGGCTGATCATGTTGTTTGGTCGGAGGATCGAGGATCACTTTGATGTCCATTTGTGTTTGGAAATGAAAGGAGCGTGTACAGTAGTTGAGAGAAAAAGAGAAACTCTTACCTGTGGTACTTCGCTGTCTTTTCGCTGACTTCCAACTTAAAAAGGGACGTTGTATGTTTACGGTGGCGGACGTGGAGGGGTTTAATTATTAAAGTTGCCACATTTTTTCAGTTTTTTTAGGATTTTATTGTAGCATTTTCTAATTTCTTACGGGGCGAGTCGCCTGGAAGATCTGCCCTGGAGACCGGCTCCAAGTGGGAAGGGGAGTCCTTAATTGAATTTCTCGGTTAGCAGGTGGTGCTTGGAAAACCCGAACCGGAGTTTGTACTTGTCTGATCTCCTTATCAATATATCCAAACAGTGTGCTCTTTAAATACGTTTTAAATAAAACTATACTGTAAGTGTTTACATGTTCATGAAAGCAAAATGTCACATTAAGCACTAACTAGCTAAGTACGTTACAAAGTAAGTTAGCTACAAAGTTTAGCTAGACATGCACCTGACAATAAACCCGATCATATTAACTTTAACTGTGGCTGTTCGCTCAGGTATTGTTGTAGTGGTGACTTGACCACTGTTGCATTCATTTATTTTTCATGATAAATGGCCGAATTCACCTCTATCGAAGTCGATGCAGCTAACGTGTTAGCTTATAGCAAACACGTTTGTCCAATTACCTGCTGCTAACAGTCACCATTACCGGTAAATGCTGCGAAGCCCCGCCCTTCTACTTCCGGACAGTTGTCTAGATCTAAATCTGCTCTGACTTGGTTTACCAGCTTAATGCATAATAATAATAATAATAATAATAATAATACACAACCTTGACCTGCTAATTGTTTGACTGTCCAATCAACTGCTGCTAAACGTCACTATTTCCGGTATATGCTGCGAAGCCACGCCCGTTCACTACCTGACAGTAATCTTAATCTAAATCTGCTCTTAGTTTAACAGTTTAATGCAAAAAATAATAATAATAGTAATAATAATACACACCCTTGATCTGCTTATTGTTTGATTGTCCACTCAGGTGCTGCAATACATCAAGAATATCTGATAGGCTAAATGCAACAAAGCCCCGCTCCTTTACTATCTGAGCATCTGTGTGCCAGTAAATTGTGAAGTAATCCAATGGATTGTATCACATTTCAAAAGTTGGCTGTTCAAAAGAAAAATAAATTATTGTGAAATTGGATTCGAT
>OOFC01050623.1:11248-34467 GCA_900323345.1 Pseudochromis fuscus | reverse complement strand
AGATCATGTAATCCAGTCTTTTGTTTGGATCAAACCTTTGGTTGCGATGTTCAAACTTGGTAGGACTGAGATACCTGTAATCCCAACAAAGAGGTGGATTCAGGGAGAATTTCAGAAACAATATGCTCCTTAGAATAATTCTGACAATACAGTATTCATATATCACATATACATTTATTTAGATTTAGATTTTTCACATGATTTATTGGTAGGAAGTAGATAAAATATACACAAGGCTACCTTTTGAGACTTTCAGTGCAGAATAAAGATTTTTTTGATTATTTAAATAATTGCAGTTGATGCTTTATGTGATTCTTTTTAAAACTTGATGCTCTTGTTTCTCAGATTTTTACACTATAATTTTACAATATTCTTTACGATAATGTTTTCTCTTCAATAAAAAATGAATAGTTTTCATTTTAACTTAGGCTATAACTTAATTTATTACTGGATGTTTTATTGAGCTGTATTGTGTCTCTTCAAATAAAAATACCACTTAACACTCCATGGTGTTTGTTATATCTGTTATTCTTTACATGGAAACCTACATACTGATATGCAGTCCAATTTTAAATACTCCACTTACTCAAAAGTCACCAACTTAATTTATCTGCTGTTTGGTGCTGGCAGGTCAGAGCTTTTAAGATGAAAATGACTGCTTGTTAGGTCTTGAAATTGGGTTATAACAGTGATATTGGTAGTGTTAAATTAACACAGTGAAGGTTAGGGTTGTTACACTGAACTACAGAACTAAAAAACACCTAGCAATCTGAACTAAGGGGTCTTTCATTGTCCCAAAGGTTAATTATTTGTAGGATCTTTTCACAGAAAACACTGATTTCCTATTAACCACAATATTCTTTAGTAAAGCTTTAACATTAAGGTTTGGTTTAGGCTTAGAATAACATCTTATTTTCAGTTAACTTGACACTTTATGCAGAGTTTCAACCTAAAATTTCAAATTTAAACATGTGTCCCTCTGTTATTTCAGTGGTTTAAGTTTACAGCATTTTCCATACTCCATTTAAAGTTTAGCTTACTATTGGTAGAACACTAATGTCACCTCCTCTGTTTGTTTTCCCTCTCTCTCACCTTTTCTACCACCTAACATACATCAATAATTTACTGTAAAATATTCTGAGCATGAGACTCCTTGAAGGTTTTCCAGAAGCAAAGCCCATAGGAATAGCGGGGCTGTGATAATGTATTTTAAACTTGAA
Organism: Pseudochromis fuscus; assembly: GCA_900323345.1. NCBI lineage: Eukaryota > Metazoa > Chordata > Actinopteri > Pseudochromidae > Pseudochromis > Pseudochromis fuscus. The sequence goes on along the minus strand of OOFC01050623.1, from coordinate 33,247 downwards.
CTTTCCTTATCTAAATTCCGCAGTCTTGTGAACTATTGACAAACAGATTATTGCCAATTAGCAGTTTTGTGATGTGTCCTCTTGTACATAATAAAGAATCGAGGTGATCGATAGCAAAGTCAACTAACAAGGTAGATCGTGCTTTAATCTCTACCTGCCTTGTAAGGTTTAAGATTCAATGATTGTGACCTGCTGCTTGGTTTGTCTCCAATACATTTAGGATGCTGGTTAATTGATCTGACACATGGAGGAATGCACAGAGAGCATCCCATGTGAACTTTCTGCAGCATTTGAACCTAAAATGATTGATTCACAGGTTTAACCATATAATTTTAAAGAGAAACTACCAAATGACCTCAAACTTTTTAAGCAGAATAAAGGTTTCCATAAAGACTTCGTCTGTTTTCTGTGAATGGATAACATTTAACACCTGCTACTGTTTGATTTGCATAAATTCATCCTAAAATGTGACAAATATTCCCTTCTCCTATTGCCCATGACTGTGTTTTTATAAAATGTACATATATATAATGCTGATGAAGTCTTACAGCCCATGTTGTCCAGCACTTCAAACATTAAATTGATGACACATTCAAAAAATTTAAACAATATGAATCTAGCAAGAATGTCAGTAATAATTAAAATTTAAAAAGTACACCTTAAGAGGCATGAATTTACATGTCATCGTACATTTAATTCCCACTACCCCGTTATATTGTAAGTACAATATTCTTAAGCAAATCCCCCCACCCTCGGTCACGGCCGAGGTCCAAGCATCCCATCCATCAGTGGGTTCCTCCTGATGTTGCAATACTGTGATACAGAATAATAAAGAAGTAAGAAAGACCAGAAAATCAATAGATTATTCTGCAGATCACTTGATTCAGTAATGATCCAGTCCATTTATCGCCAGCAGTTTATTCATAAGGCCTGCTCTCAAGGGCGTACCCACCCCACCTCTGCCCTGCTGACTCCTTTGCCATTGGTGCTACTAATTATAACGCATTAAAAGCTAATCACACGACACTCCAAGGTTAGAGAAGACATACGAGTAACTTCATAAAAAAGTGCGGTAAACAAAAGAAATGAAACAATCAAATCAATATTTGTTGTGACCGCCCTTTGCATTTTAAAACTGCGTCTATTCTCTTACACACTGTAGTTGGCATCTCGGAGAACTTGCCACACGTCTGTGGATTTAGTCTGCCTCAATTGCTTCTGTCTCCTCATGTAATCCCAGACTGGATGGTGTTGAGATCAGGACTCTGTGGGGGCCTTACCATCTGTTGTAGGACTGAAGATCTTCAGTTCTCAGTGACTCTGCTGTATGTGTGTGGCCATTGTCATGCCACAGAATGAATGTGGGTGAATCAGGTGCTTCTGGTTGGATGTGAATTTAAACATCTGAAGTGCCTATGACTTTAGTACAGTTAACTATACTGGGAAATACTTAGTGTCACATTTAGATTTACTTTCAGTACAGAAAAACATGGAAGGAGAAGCTAGCAGTCCATATGTATAAAACAAAACTTCACACTTCCTCCTCGCAAATACATAAATATATAGTTTGTTACACTTTCTTTGTCTAAACACTTATTTTCTTGACATATCTGGGATGGGATCAAAATAAAATGTGTTATTTGAGTGTGTATTACATGTTTTCTTCTGCTTTAAAGCCTTATCAAATCCATTACAGTCATTTTGAACCAGTCACACATGTAAATGAATGAAGTTTATTAGTAGAGTAAAACAGCATTTTCACTACTCCAACATTATCCCTTATTACCACCACTCACGTGATAACTCTCCCATCAGATTGTCCTCTGCTCCACTAAAGTACATCTCTTCTACCTTGTAACATAGATGCAGTCACAGCTTCTGAAAAACAACTTTCTTCTCAATCTACCAGCTTTTTAAGACTGTATTACATAAAATAAAAACCAGAAACAGACTCAGTGGAAATGGTCCAAAGCTCAAACACCTGTTCAGGTTTTACATTCAAAGTAAATGAAAGTAAATGGATCTGTATTACTGTGGGCCACAACAACACAGCTAAACATCTCATGGGGTTTATTTTAGAGGAACATCACTGTACATACATTTCTTTTTTCTAAACTGTGTAGTAGCATAAAATATATGCTTAATCAAATGGACACTGCAATCACCAGATTATAGAGCGTGATGCTACAGTTGTATAAACAGTATTTTTCTGGCAAACCTGACATCTTGACAACTGAAGAAGACACTTCACAATAGACAAGCTTCCCAACTGTCCACTGGCAGGAGCCTGATCAAGGTCGACTTATTTTCAGTCACATTGCATGAGGGGGGCAATGAACTGGCATTTGCCTTAATTAAATAAAGAGATGTACAAATGTCCTTTAGCAGGTGGCTGTCTTATGGAAGTTAACAGTGGTGGCAGCTGCCTATGTATGGTAAACAGGGAGCATTTTTGAAAAGTGATGGTGGCTGCTGCGGGAGGAGGGGTTGGTGGTGGTGGTGGTGAAGGGGAAGATTGGACAGCTGTCGCCATACCCACCTCACTGTGCTGACTTAGAGCTAATGCTCGATCAAGCCTTTGTATATATTTTTCCAGTACATTTCGACACTGTGTACACCTAGTGTTTGAGGCCGCACAGAGACACATTTGGTGTGACAGATGCACACAGCACATGAGCAGCAGAGGGCAAGAGCTGAAATGCCTTAGCCAGTAAATTACTCTTTCTGTCAAACTTCAGGGATGAGCATGATTCCTCGTGACCTCGTGAGAAAAAAACTGGCGCTGGGTGAAATACGATGTCGAGAAGAAGATGTTCTGTTCAACAGCTTTATATCTTTTTACCAAAACAAAATATGCAGATATAAATGTCCCTTAAAGGTCTCAGTGAAACGGCTTGTTGTTTGTGTTTTCATGCAGCGGCAATATAATTTCTCAATCTAAGCTATTTAGGCAGCAAACAATAAGAGGTAGGTGGCTACTTCCTCAATCAGTCCCAACAGGAAATTAAGGTGTGGGTCCTTCATGAAAACTGCAGTATCAAAACAATCTTAACTTTTTCCTCAGAACAAACTGTGTATTCTCCAGATTGTGAAGACTGCATTTAAAACGTAGCCCTGTGTTCGAGGCTTGTGAAGTCAAATGATATCAAGGGAAACAGCTGTTTTTTTAAAGAAGAAATAATTAGAGGCTGTATTCACACACTAAAAACAAAGGCCATCTTCGACAGTGCTGGTCACTGCACCATATGGCGATGATAAGATGCCCAGGTAAAATCTAATTTTAATAAATTCCTAATCAGCTTGGAGAGATACTGAAACAACATAGTTAATGGAAATGTGTAGAGTCAGCAAGGTCTTTCACAGCTGCGGTTTTAATAAGATTTGAGAGGCATTACAACAACATTGCAGTCAATGTCATGTTGAGCTGCTCCCTCTGTCTGTAACTCCGGCAGAGGGAGAAAAGAACAGACAAATAAGGGAGGCGAGGGGAGGAAAACATGGTCATCTGTTTCAAAAGAGCTGAAATCTGATCTCTGGGGGGAGAGGCATAGTCGGAGGTACTGTATAGTACATATCATCTCCCTGTGATCATTCATGCTTTCTAATTACAGAAGGTGAGGAGGGCCATAATTTTATCGTATTTGTTTTGCATCACTGCAAAAATAGAAAATGAGGGCTTGCCAAGCTGCACCAATTTACTTCATTTCGACCTTGATTAAAAGAAAATTAATTGCCACATCTCTCATTATGTTGCAGGCAGCATTTGATGACGCGAATGGAAAAACTCAAAAATAAGATGCAAAGGCTCAGAGGGAGTGTGAGCTGGACCTGGGTGTTGAGGAGACAAGCGCACTCCTCTAATGATGAAAATAAACAGGACCTCACCGTGAAACCATCTCAGGAAAATCTTAAACATGCTGCATGATGCTTCATGATGGATGTTTTGTTTTGCACACTCAATCTGCCAATGTTTAATACTGTGTTTTTTTACTTGTAATGGAAAATAATTCATATATAAATCTATACTATTACTTTCAAAGTCTCTAACAGGAGCCAACAAAACAAATCATTTCATATAGTTGTTATAGAAGTTTGCCTCTTGCTAATAACAAACAAAATGTAAATCCTGTTTACATCCCTGAAACCCCTCGGCTCCTCCTTCTCCCCAAGACACCATATGTCTCAGTGGATCAACTTCAGAAGTTTTCAGTAACCATGGTGTATGATTACATGAGAATTTCTCTCAGAGAAGGCCTCCAGGAGGAGCAAAATGTTAAATGCTATTTTTGAAATGAAATTCGCCTTCATGTGGCTGCACCTGTTTCCCTGGGAGAGTAAACAGAGCAGACGCCTGATAGAGAAGGCCTGCCCCCGACACACACCTAATTCTAAAATATTTATTAGCTTTTGACACTCTTTAAAGTCACAGTCTGGGACAAAGGGTACCCTGTTCCTCGTGCACTTGTTTGGCTATACTTATTCCTCTCCCCTCCTCACTGCGCTGCTTCAGCTGCTTATCGGTGACGACGGTGACAGAGACATTAAATGCAACTAGCTCCAGTACCCACCGGTGCTGACCTCACACAGGTCAACCTGACATCTTTCCACAGTTGGGTCCAATCAACATGACTGAAATTAGTGTTTTCCTGTTGTTGTGAACCTGCAGATGTGAAATTTTTCAGAGTATTTGCAGGCGAGCGTTAGGATGCGTTCTAATTTCCAAGCGTGGGGGGGAGGGATCATTATTTGGCATGCTTTGTCAAGCCATCATGAAGGCAATGGGGACATTTAAATAATTGATTGAAATAATGTAAAGTAATCTGGCCAGCTTTCATTCTTGGCTCACCTGCACCTAATTCTGAGACTCCTCTCAGTTGACAAGGGACAGGGAGGGACATTTAAGGACATGGGAGTAACATGGAGGAGGACATTTTACCCACCATTACCCAGCGTCTCCTATTTCTCGAGTGTTCTTACTTGCGATGTTGTGGTAAATAAAATGCTGTGTTAAACCCCCCATGTTGAAAATTATCCTCAGACATAATATTAGCAACAAAAAAGAGAAGCGATCTATGCACAATATAATACGTAACACTAAGATGTATAATACATTTATGTCAAAAGGTGAGTTCTCTTTCAGAGGTATTCCTACAACAACACACAACTGCTGCACTGTGTACACACAGACTTCCAATTACTCTACCTCGAGCTTAAATGAGAAATGTAAACTCATGATAGGAAATTTAACTGATAACCTTAAGGGGTTGGAGTAGTACATTAAAGCACATTGGTCTTGCATGACCAAGCACCTTTGTTTAGACTGAATTTGAGCCAATCAGCTCAGAGTCGGTGAGATTGTTTGTCTCGTACTGTGATAAAGTTTTATGATTGACCATAATTATTCCCTCAGGATTTAAAAAAAGCTCCCTCCAAATTCAGCTTCTCTGCTTGGACTCATTTAAACCGTGACGTAAGGAAATTCATGACAAATTCAGTATTTTTTTTTATTATTATTTATTTATATATAAATAATTTCTTTCTCTCTCCTGGTGTCATTAACAGATGCATTCAGACACACCTCTTCTCCACTTTGTGACTGTCTAGTTGTATTTATTATTTGGTTAGAAAATTGCTCAACTGCAGTAATTATTGTATTATTGTGCAATATCATAATTGCAGGGGGAGTGCGGTACACCCCTATGGACACTGTATGAAGATTTAGTAATGATTATGTCACTGGAATTGTCATATTACAAGCTCCATATTGGTAATTCTTCTTCTCCAAATGCCTCCCTGTTTCACATCTGAATGATGTGTTGGACTCTGCTTTAGTTTTTCTTCCTGTTTACACCTTGAGCGGTAGTGGGAGCTGCAGCGACAGTAAATAGGTGCTTTCGTAACTCTGACTCGAGGTGTTGAAAGGTCCTCACAATTTCACTGGGGAAGCTCTGCCGTAGACACAAGCTGTGGTCTTTTTCAGCGTATCATGCTGAGTGCTGTTGGGTACAGTACATCACCTGATATGGTGTTTATCCTTGAAAGCTCCATTGAATACCTTTAAACTCCCCCCTGTGCGGGAGCTGAACTTGACATGTCTGTCCTCACCACAGCTGCTTATTGTGTGCACAAAACTGGTCTCGTTTAACACTTTGCAATAATTCAAAGTTATCTTTTTAAAATAACTTTGGAGGCGAGGTCTCACTGTGATAAGGCAGCCTGGAGCTGGTGAGTTGGTCCTCCCCTCCTCGCTCACCAAAGAGCAGCCACTGAAAGTGTTCAGTTTTAGGACACAGAGGTCACACCTGTTGTGGAACTTGATAGAAGGCTTATTTATAAACTTTCTGAGCTCTAAATTCCTCCTTCAGAGAAAACGCTGACACACAAAGAGCAAGGGGGGTCGGCTGAAATGCTTGTTTAAGAACATAGCAGCAACTGGAAAATCTGTATAAGTCTGAAATGCGGAAATGAACGAGGCACAAACTGATCAGAGACCGTGTGTGTGAAGGACAGGAGCCTTGAAAGATCAAATAAACAAAGTCACCTCCATGTGTCATCATTATGACATTATTGAGGGTGACAGTGCAAACACTACACCTCTCTCAGCTCCAAATGTAAGACATATAATGTTTTTGGTCCCTGTGAAGCTGTAAAACCGTGTGTGTTAACTTTGTTTTCTGGCAGCGTCACACTCTCGACTGCTACCGTTGTGTAAAAACACTCTTTAAATCACGTCACATTGTGTATTCACAGTGACCTTCACCGAGTCTTTGCGGTAATTTGGAAACTAAACACGAGGCGAGGACAGCCTCTGTTAAATGCTATACTTTGCTCCCTAAAAAAGGCAAAAGTCACAATCGGGTCCGGAGGGGAGCGTCTTAATATATTGCCTAAATTTAGGTACTGAGTTACAGCCCGGGGAGATATCTGGGTGGGCTCATGTGACGTATGAAAAAGTTCTGGAAATGCTGAGTGGATTTTAAGTATAAGAGGGAGCAACATTATGGCTGTGGGGGAGAGCTCTGAAGTGACTGATAGTGGGACAGGTGCTGCTTGACAAGTGTGTGATAAGTGCAGTTTTAAAATGGAAAAGATGCACATTTTATTACATTTGAAATGTTATTAGGAGCAGCTCAGTGCATACTGAATGTTACAGTATATGAAGAGGCTAAATGTTTGTTTTCTGACCTGATTTTGACCTGAAGTTTAAAATCTTATGTGAAAATTCTTACATATACTTAAAAAAAAACCACACATAAATCAAATGCAGTATCAGGGGTGTCACAATCCTGTATAATTTGCAGAAATCTGCTTGAGGTTCTTCAGCAGGACGACACTAATAGAAGTATCATCATATTCTGCTGAGCCCCTCTCTCCGTCAGTCTTGCTGTGCCATGTAATGTAATGTTGTTCCCTTAACATTTAGCAGGGTTCAAGTCATTCTGCACTGGTCAGGAAGTTGTAAGGACCAGATTGCGCTCAAGTAAGCAGATACTCCACACTTTATTATAGACATCTGGGTATAATATTAGTCATCTCTGCCAATACCAGCAAACCTAACAGGCAAACCATGTGACAAGGCGCAATACCAGACAAATCGATGCCACAAAACAGATTGCATTGCAGAGATTCCCCCTTTGCTGACAGGCCATGGGATAGTTTTGGCTTTTAAAAAATAGCGACATCTTTTAAGGTGACCCCTAGAGTGCTTCTTATAAAATTACAAGAGACAGAAATCCATTTGCAACTGTGCTATAACACTGAGATTACATTGTTACTTTAGAGCCTCGGTGCAAATTAATTTGAGGTTCATTTCATGTATTATATAAATGGATGGTGGTGGGAAAATTAAATCCCAGTATTGCACATTTCTATATATTGTTTTATTTCTGCAGAGGGTGTTTTGGATCACTGTGCTTGCCATTCAATTGGCCAGCAGGGCAAGGTTCCAGCAGATTTAACTCTTTTATAGCCTCAGCTGTCAAGAGGGGAGAAGGACAAAACAATCCTGTGTGCATTTTTCATGTAAATAAATGTCGGACAAGACGTTTACAGATGCATATCTAGAACTGATTAAAGGGATTAATAGCTGCTGCAAATCTAAATACCTTCTGGGCATGTTTGAAAAAATAAAAAAGCCTTTCCTTTGAGTAATAACTGGTTATCTTAAGAATCATATGTCACAGTATTTCTTAAAGTAAAGTGTATAAATACATGTTTGAGATTTCCTCCCTATGTGAACTGCAGCTGAATGTGCATTTTAAACGCACACTCTCACCTAAGAGTGAGGTCCAATGAACGTCCCCTGGTGATTTAAGATCCGTGTACTCAGATGGGACTGCAGGACTGTAAAAGAAAAGTTGTATTACTGGATTACTTTGTTTGCGTTTGACTTTTATTCTCCGCTATTAATCAAGTTGTAAATGTTGGTTGTCAAATATATATATAGTTAAAACATTTTAAAAGTGCAGCAAGTGATGCTGCTCTGCCGTTTGCTGCAATTTAATTATAGTTAAAATGAAAAGGTGACTATTGTAGCCGTCGGTTTACAAGTTTGTTTACCCAAACGCTCTCGGGATTTGTTTTTAGTCCAGTCGGTGGGAGGAAAAAAAGCTGAAGTATTGCACCAGCTATCCATTTTGTAACAGCTCTGGTGTCACACCTCACCCTGTCACACACCTGAACACTGCTGTCTCTCACCCTTCAGACCTCAAAGAGCAGTTACCTGTAAAGTTGTTAACTCCGCGACTGGGCTCGGCACCCTTGCACCCAACACCAGCCACACATATGGAAAGAGTGCACGGCGTGTCAATGGGGCAGCCCTGTCTGGTATGAATATCGGAGCATCTCATACCCTATCTAGGGACCTTGGAGCCATGTGTCGACATGCATCGCACTGTTAGCTACATCGCCTGGTCATATTGGGGACAGGAAAGAAGTGGCGGAACAGAAGCACTCCAGATGTTCTTCATCAGTGGGCCACAGGGGAAGTCTGTTACCACAACACCTGGCTCATTCTGCTCCGAGCTCGGAGGCAGAGTGGTGACGCTCTGCCACAGTCTGGCTATCTGACTGAAAATAGACTGCTCAAGCATAGTGCAGGCTCCGCTGTTCATATGATCTGTGGCATGTAAATTTCTCTGTGGAAACTTCAACAACAATCTGATGTATTAATAATTCAAGCGTGTGTGATACACTGTGCACATCTGAACACACAGATTTGTAGAAATATTCTGTAAATCTGATTTACTCCAAGTCTCAACATTGCAAATTTCGGACAGGGTGTAAGAAATATCCAAACAAGTGTCCTGCACAACATCCAAACAAAGATTCAATGACTGACTGGAAATAGCCCTAAAAGGTGCACATCAATAAAAATTAAAAAAGAAGTTGCAAATAAACTGATGCTCCTCTTGGGTGTACTTTTCATACTTGCAACAATACCTGTCACCTTGCAGGGGACAGATTTTGAGGTTTCACGCTGAAGAAAGAGGCATTTGTTTTCATTCTGGCAGAAGAGAGCAGGGACAGTGAAGAGGGCAGTGGCCCAGGTGAAAAACGACAGATGCCACGCTCAATAATACCAATGTTAAAATCTCCTTGACCTGCAGGTCATCAAATAGCAACCCCAATTCGTTTCATATTTTCCTTGCTGGATCAATGGTGGCATAAATTTGGGGCTCAATGACAAGAATAATTTAAAACAGATCTATAAACGATAGAATGTGATTCCCAGTGGTCACAGATGCATAACAATTTTCTGGACTGACAGGATGAATCCCCTAAAGCTTTGCCACAGATACATGCACATATAGGTGTGACAATAAAAAAACACATACTCTAATATTAGGCATGTGTGTGCATAAACACACTCGCCCTGTTTAGTGTCTCTTGCCTTTATCAGGTGAGTTCAAGTACATATTGAGAAATCAATGTTTTCTGAATTTCTTAGGCTTTTCTGCTCTGATCAGCAAAGATAGGAAGGACAAATTGTTTAACATGTCTGAATAAATAATAATATCAATGCTGAACCCACCGACCCCCTCGCTAAAGTCAAACGAGTCTGACTTTGACCACCTCCAGGGATTACAAGAAAAGCAATAAATGTATGAATATGTAAATATTTATTAACAAGCCTCAGAATAAGTGCTTTTTTAAACATGCAGAATATCACACATTTGCTTAATTGCTGTTTTAATTCTTGTAAATCTAAGAGAAATTAGAGAAATTTAGACATCTGAGTGGATTATCAAATCCCAAACCTGTCTGTCCAAACCTTATATACAGACACCATTTTCCTGCTTAGAGGACAAGATTATTGGACTTCACGCTAATACTGTTTTGCAAAGCATAAAAGCCTCTTGCTGATAAATATTAATTTGAGCCTTCATGATGTATTTGAAAATTCCAGCTAAAATGTCACCACATGGAACATTAATGTAATATTTCAAGGCCTGAGAGCAATACTCATATTGATTGCATTTATTTGACTCTGGGGAGGAGAAATAATTCTTCAATGTGGAGACACATCTGGTAGCCAAAGATGCGAAGCAGGGAATGAGAAAATGCAAAATAACAATAAAAAATAATAGGACTTGTATTTAAATGCATTATCCCAGAATTGTTTGGATACCAATGCCTTATTATAGCCGAGAAAAGACAGATGCACCCAGGTCTTTTACTGCTACCTCTGAAAGGTTTAATTTTCTATAAAGTGTTTAATACCCAACAAGAGGAGAGCAGATCGTTTGCATTCAGCTATTTTCTCTCCTCCCTGCTATTTGCAGCAGGTCCCCTGTGATAAAGCTAAACAGCTAAATGACAAGAGTACCAGAGCTAATACTCCCTCCTTTTCTTTACAGTACTGAGCTGCACTTTGCATTTCTGCTTGTGTGAGTTCATCGGGAGACAACTTCAAGGCGTTGTCACATCAGGATTGTGCCCTTTGTTATCAAGCATATTGACTCGCAGTCGACTCGAGGCGTCTGACTGTCTTTGTGCAAATGAACTGAAATCTGAGAAACACCACTCTGACCCTCAGTCCGTGCGTCACGAGCTGCGCGCACTTTATTAATTGGATAAACAATTATTATTTGGTTTTTAAAATATTTGTAGGCGGCCTTGTGGTTTTTGCTTTAACTGTTTATACAATAAATTGACACTTTTTTGTATCACCAAAAATAACTTCAAGAAAAAGGCAGTTTTCCTCTTTAAAGGACAAAAACATATTTCCAGTCTGCGCGCACATCGCGGTTTTACGCATATGAGCCAAACATAAAACGACTCTTCGCGATGTGCATCAGCAAGGTGAGAGTTGCAGTCGAGTAAAAATGCCGATTATGTCCTGCAAACATTTATAAATCCATCGTAAAGTGTTTGTAATTCCTATACACTAAATAATGAGGCAATATTTTAATTACAGCTGCGACAGTGCGATCGGGCTTTTTGTTAGGATGCACAAAATAAATAAAAAAGAAGAAGAAGTGCTTGTCAGAAAACTTTTTCTCACGTTGAGGAGAAATCTCCTCCATCCTGCACACAGGCTGCTTTGAATACAACACGGCTAAAGCGCCTCCCACTGGCGCATCTCAGTACCAGAGCCTCATCGCGCGTGGATCATCACACACCTGAGCAGCTTCTCCTGCTAATACTGAGCTTATTCTGAGACAGAAGTAGAGTTTAAATAGCCTAGAGTTAATGCAGTTTATTTAAAGCATCATTTGTGTGTGTGCATGTATAAAAGCACATGCAGGAGGATGATTGTGGTGCAGACAGGATGGAGTGATGACAGCACATCACATGAGCTTCCTACAACTTGCCTGCAAACAATACAATGAAAGGGCACATTTTGTTAATATTTAACTACATTTTAATTCTGTTTTATGTGAAAAATTATCTCTCAAAAAGGTACCAGCCAGTAGAATAATCTGCAACTGGTTAAATGATCCACTACAGACACATTTATCTGTTAGTCAGCTCTTAATGGGAGCTCAATTCAGACTTTGTTTAGAAACCTCACCCACTAAATAAGCCCTCTTTGGACCCACTTGGCCGCTGTGTCTGTGCGGCCCCCTGTTAACAGAGGCTCTTACCGAAAAATCTGTTTCAAAGCACGAATGTCGTTCTGGTTTATTTAATTGTTTTTAAAGGCATTTAGGGCGCATTTCTGTTTTATTGGTGACTCTGCGGCGACGAGAGACAGGAAATATGGAAGACAGATGATGAGGCAAAGGTCCCGCTCTGAATTCAAACTGCTTTGTAAGTACCTTTGTCAAATGAGCCACCAGGACAATTTGATCCTAGTTACATCTGTGTCTCATCAATATGCCACGGAGTCCCACGGATCTGTAGGTTTATTTGCAGCAAAACTCACTCTCCCTCTGTGTGAACTCACCAGATATTCAAAGTGGGACACTCAGTTGGTTCGGATAAAATAAATAAAACTTAAATAAATTGCAGGGTGAACAGGAGGCCTACTGCAAATCAACTGTTCTCATTCCTGTCTCACTTTTCATTCAAACTTTTGAATTTGCACAGTTGCACAGCTGAACTATCCAGGGGTGGGGGTTGGCGGTGGGAGGGGCATCCCTACACACTTCACGCCACCAGCAACCGAGAAGTTTTCTCCAAATTCATAACAATAAACATCCAACTGCAGGATATCCTAAATAATGGATTTACACAAAAACCCAAGACAACACCTTCAAAAAGCAAATACCTTTTATCGCCATCTGTAGCGGGCACATGGGAAGATGGGCTTTGTGTGAAGCAGAGTGAGGAGGGAAATCATAGTTTTGGCGCAGACAATGTGAGCATTTAAATAAGAAATGGAATCTGAGCCTGACTGTTTGCTTTATTTCTCAATTCCCACATCAGTTCATGAAAGCGGCACAAAAAAAGAGCAGAAAACAGACACACTTTCTTTCAAAAGGTGTAAGGAAAAAAGGAAAAACACCGCAGGAAATGACAAGTTTCAAACCAAAGAACAGCGGCTCAGCCAGGCAAAGAATGTCGCTCTATGATATGTGATAATTATGAAAAATCTCTGGTGTACTCTCCACATCTACTTATCCATCTCCGCACTCTCTTGTGTCATTTTCACTTTCCTTCGGCTTGAAAGCAGGAACAAAAAAAAAAAAAAAACAGAATTTAATTTCACTGGAAGATCAGTCACAGAGGAGGAGGCCGGCAGCCGGTCCTGAACTGCGACTACATGTGACATAAAACAGAAGTATGTACTGTTGGGTCAGCCAGGCATCAACAGCGGCATCAGTAAAGTGGCTGCACCGTGGCAGGTGATTTAATGGTTGTCACAGCGGCAATAGAAGTGTACAGAGACAGGATTCCAGTCAAAGCTAATATTTGTGATGAATCACTGTCACGCCAGAGGTAAATGTAACACTAATAGACATGGGGAGATCTACTGTTAGCTGGTTTTGCTAATGAGCATATTCTTTCAGAGAGGTGGTGTCACTTCTGCGTGCTGGTTCCATACAGTAAGGAGAGAAATGAGGGGGCTTGTATTGGATTGGGTGTAATGAGAGTGTCATAGCCACGCTGCTGTGAGAAGCTCAGTGGAGGAGCTCAGACATGCAGCACAGTCAAAGGCCTGAAGTGGATGTATAAATATATATATTGCAGGTAATGTCTCGTCAAACTGTGTTCGACAAAAAGAGCTGATTGCTCGAGGAGGAGGAGGCAGAGGTGGTGCTGGGGTGAAGATGCTTTTCTGGTTTGGTAGACGCTCTAATTTCCTCGGCGGCGTTTCTGCAGAAAATATTTGTTGATGTAGTTGCATTTATTGCTTTGCAGATTTGAATTTTACATCCACCCTGAGATAAGTCCATAAAACTCTGGTGTTGTTAACAATTCAGGAACTAGGGTACTTTTCAGGCATTTTGTTAAATAAGAGATTTATCTCCTCGCCTGCAGAAGAGTGTGTCATCCTTCAATTGATCTGAAAGCAAAAAAAAAAAAAAAAGATTCCCTAAATTAAAAATGCAATCTTATTATTCAGGATTTACTTTATTGATTAGCTATAGTAATGTGCACCACACAGTTTAATGCAAGCCAATAATTTAACATATGAAACTCATCAGCACAAAGTCTACTGTTGCTTCAGATTTCCTTACTTTTTAATGTTATTAAGCAAGCATTGGTGCGTGACAACCTTACTTAAATAAAAAAAACTACTAAGTGGGGTTGACAACTAAATCAAAAATGTTTAAAAAATACTGTGATGAATTATGAAATATCTGTTTAATATCATGAAAACCTTTCACGATTTTGACTAAACGGATCAATGATGACTTTATTTATTAGTTGTCGTCTTAATGTTGCTCATAAGACAATTAGGAAAACTCTCAGTGACATTTTCAGCCTCTCTAATACCTCAAAAGCCTCTTTTAGATGCCACAGAGATGTGTCTATCTGTGAAGGGGGGGATTTTCTTTTTGCTGAATGGCAGGTGTTTGGTTTCCAGTTCTGATCATGCAGCTTTAAATCAGGTGCAGTGATACTCAGTGTGGAGAGGGGCTTTGTTTTCATGGTGGAAGGTCACTGCAAAGAAGTGAGGGCAGCACAGTGGCTGGAGCAGACTCTGGGAGCCAGATGAAATGATGCTTAAGCAGATGTTTTCCCTCCATGTGATCCGATGGGATGTATGGTGACAAAGATACCAACAAACAGATGACAGGTAATGTCATAACTATTAGTTTGCAGAATCTCTCACAAAGGTATAAAGACATTTAAATTAAATTTCATCAAATATTAGGCCTTGGGTCAAAAAAAAAATCAAGAAATAGTTTTACTTTTTTACTGTTTTGTCTTCTCTGTATTAGTGCATTATCGTTCACAAACCAAACGATCCTTGCTTTTCAGGATTTAGTGGAATTACTTGTTGCATGAGAAGATTTTAGATTTATTTTCAAACTCCCTGAAGCTATGTTTAAAGGAAAATACCCCAAATATCACTAATTCTTACTTAATTTAGCTGTACTGTTGAAAAATTAAACATGTTATTGTTACTAAATAATAAAGTTGGAGGATTGTGCAACCATGAAAGAAGCAGGACTACTTTCTAGAGCTGATCTACAATAATTCTGCTTCTTATACTAAATTTCCAGCCTTTCCAGCAGCTTTATTAGGATCATAGAGTCATACAGTGATCATATTTCATTTTCAGGCACTCATGCCAATGTAGATTTACAAATGTGCCTATATAAACCAGGAACCACAAAAAAGCACAAGTCACTGATCTCACAATTACTTAGTCCCTTTGGCCATCCACCCAGTCTTTGAACTCTATCTTGTGAACTGCGAGCGCCTTCCTACACTGGAACAAGATGTGGCAATACCACATGATATTGCTCAATCCGCTGAGTATTCACAATTACAGCGCGGTCTGTTGCTTTTGCCGAAGCCAAAGAAAAAAAAAATATCCTAAAGCCTATCAAAGTCTGTTGGCCTAATTTGTCTTGTTGGGGGTCTCACTCAATCCCCTGCATCCAAGTAGTAACACACCGTGCGCTTTTGCTCAGCACCCCACCCTCGCCCGTTCCCACCCCTCCCCGACACATTCAGCCCGAGCCCTCAATTGCTTGTTTAACTTGACACATAATTACTGTGGAAATATTTGTGTATTTTGTACGAGTGCCACAGTCTGCATTGCAACCGACTGCCAAGTCCTCGCAGCTCCCACTGCAGCTATCGCAGCCAGAATCCCTGATTAAAACAAGATGCTTTCATTTGGGCCAGCTTTGGAAGAAATCACTCCCAGAGATGGGCCTCTCCCTGCCAAGCCCTACTGCAGCAGGGTTTGCCATGTGTGGCAAAGCTGACATGCTCATTGTACCAAAAGAGGATTTTTTTTTTTTTTTTTGGTTTAGACCCAAATGTGCTACTGAATCAAGCCGCCTCCATCAAAGTGGCACTCTGAAAAGCCCACAGAGGAACTCTGGTCAACATGAAACTGAGAGAGTTGTTATTAAAATCCCATGGAGTTTGAGGTCATCTCTATAATTCTTCACACAGAGGCCTTTAATTTCATACTTATTTAATAGCTTTTTACATTAGGATTAAGGTAAACGTGCATGAAATAAGTACTTTAAAAAGTAAAACAGTAAAGCCCTGTTTACTTATTTTCCATAGCTTTTGCCAGATAATTTCAGGTTTTTCCAGTTACTAAATTAACCTAGAGGCTATTTTAATACCATCAACTGAAGGAAAAAACAAATTTATTTAATCAGAAATGCAGAATTCTACAGCTCCATGGATAAGAGGCACTTCAGAGAATATTTACATCAATACATCAGATTGACAGTTGAAAACTTCAGAAAAAATGCAACATTTTCACTTCTGCCTATTAAAAACATTTTCACTTCTGCCTATTAAAAACTGTAAATTACAGAGTTTAACAAAGATTCAGTGAACTTGACCCCCAAAAAACATTTGAACTTCAACTCTGCCACATAAAGCAACAGAAATAAAGCAACATCTATTTTGGTCATGGTCGAACTCAGCGGCTCCTCCAGGGAATGTTTGGTGCTTTACAAACTCAAAAACTTGCACTGAATTCAGTTTTATTACAGGTACAGACATTTCAAGGGTGGAAAGGGGTTAAAGGAAAGTTACAGGCATTTGATTCTGGGAGCCAAGGTTATACTAAAAGCTGTATATGTTAGGCATTTATAATTATTTTAAAGGAATGTTTTCCACCTTAAGCTGGAATATTTTACTGGTAAAAATGTACTTTACATTACTCTCACACGCAGGTATGTCGTGTAAATACATTTCACCAGTTATACAACATAGGATGGTAAAATTTTGAAGTAAATATTTAATTTGAAAGTAATTTAAAAACCGGTGTGATTGAAGTGGTCTGTTAACAGTTTAATATTTGCAGCAGTGCCCAGTTGTATCTTCTTTTTTCTGCATGTTGTGAATGGGAATATGAAGTTGTGTGAGAGATGTGAGTCCAGCAGCTGAAATGCTCTGTGACATGTTGTGAAGTCACCCTCATGCGGCGGTGACTGGACGTCTGGAGACGTCCGGTCGACCCCGTCAGCTTTGACTCACCCAAATCAACAAAATCTGAGGAGTCACTTGAGTCGTGTCCTGACACCTGCCACCCAACTCCAGATCTTAATTTGTTTGTTTGGAAATTGTCAATTTGTAGTTTGAACTCAAACAAACGGACATTCACGTTTGGTTGTGAGATATATATACGTCCAACCACATTCCTGCAGCAAAATAAGTGAAACGCGCCACTTCAATCAATGTTGGGGGCCACTTTCATGTAAATTGGGACCTCATTCACAATATCCAAAGCAAATTATCTTCATTAGATTTCCAAAACCATGCCACTGATTTGTCAAGCTGTGAATGATAATGAAGTTGTCTGGTTAATGAAGGACTGAAGATGCAGGCTTTCACAATCATGATCATCTTCTATATAACCCTTATGAATATTTAAGGATCTTAATTCTGTATATAATTGCGCACCAAAGCTTGGCATCTCTATAGACTTCAGAAATAAAGTATGTAATGGGGGAGACAGACCTGGCAATATTTCATTAATCATTGAAATTAATTAACTGGTGATAATATGGAATGTTACACTTGCAGGATCCAAAGGGGAATAGTGGAAATGGGAATGCAGAAGATGCACATATATCTGTGAGGTTATTTACTTACACTTTCAGATTTAATTTTTATGATGCTCGGTGTTTGAATAGCTTTTACATTCCCGTAATACATATAGAAAACTGTCCATTCAGGTCCAGGCTGCAGCTTTAAAACACCGTGATGGGACAGCTCGTGTCATTTAAGGGAAATAAATGATCTTTTGTCTGCGTTACAGCACACTGAGCAAACGTGAGCATGTGACTCGCTGGAGAGCAGGAGGTAAATAAGCCCGGTCGCATCGTGATCCTACCTGGTGCCCGTTCCCAGAACAGCTTTGGGAGTAAACTGGAGTGGATTTGAGTGTCATGGTGGAAATCCTCAGTCAAATAAAACAAAGTGGGGCTGCATCGATGCTCTGTCTTGTTTTATATGATGGCTTGAAATAAATGAACTTTAAATGGAACCTTGGCAGGGACTCGAGCTATTGATCGATTGAAGCAGGAGCTGAAGTTTAAGGGCACAGCTTTCCCGGGGCTGGGGCTGTAACTGGAGTAATGAAATTGATTAGGCCAAGGGAGGGTGACAAGCCAGTAGAGTCAAGCCCTTGATGTAAGGAAACAAGAGTGCCATCTAATTGGGGTGTAATATGGGTCTTTAGAGGACATTAAGCACACAAGTGGCGGAAGGGAAGCCACTCTACTGGATGGAGCCAAGATGATGTTGCACCGGTGTTATTATTTTGTAATTATTCACTCAGATGATTGGATTATGGGAGTCAAAACTGAGAGTCCAGCCAAGGGTCAGCTTAGACCCAAACTGTAGTAGCAGCTTTTATAGCAACTTCCACTCACTGCATGCATTCAAATTTTTCTTTTCTGGCACTGTCCAGCTCAAAGGATGATTTAAAAATGTTTTCTCTGGACTTAATTGATTAATATTCAGGTCTTGTTCAACTTTAAAATGCCCATTTCTTCTTCCCTACTGCACATTTTAATGTATTTACAGACGTGTAATAATGCTGCTAGCTAACTAACAAAGTCACTAATTGTACAGATTTTTATTCTGGGAATCATTCATTAGAGTTGGAGTCGGGGTGTAAACTCTGTAACAAAATATAAACTACACAGAAAAAATACACTGTATAAATATTTTAATAACTGAAAATAAATGTGTCTGGGTGTTAAAAATAAGTCAAATGTCCATTACCAATAAAAATGAAATGTAGTTAAAAATACATTTAATTGTCTACAACAGGTTTTAACAGAGCTAAGTTTGGTCTAAGTGCACAATTTAAGATATTTTAAGTCATGACAACTTTCACTTACACAATATATTTCAACAAAGATTGCAAACAAGCAAGAAAAATATAAGAAACTATATAAATACACTGTAAACACATGGCATTTAGTATATAATTCTCAGCCTGTATAAGGACCAAACTACACGTCTGATCATCTCGATGCATGAGAACACCCGTCTAATTTTTTTTTATTATTGCTTTTATCTATGGCCCCTCTGAGCTGCAAATCTACAAATCACTGCTTACTGTGCTGTCACTGTTTTGAACTTGAGAGTAACTCCGGCTGGGATCACAGGGAGTGCAGTGTCCTCCTGCCAGCAGAGGCCCTGTCCAGTACAGGGGCATTTATCTCCTGGCCTGAACTGTCTCACTCAACAGGATGGCCAGAAGTTACGGTGCATTACAAGCACTTAGCGCAGTGATATCAAGGTTCACCTCCGATTTCCAATCTCAGGCCAGAATAGTGGGCTGGGAGGCCGTCATTAAAAAGCCATTACATGCCCATATTTCATATACCAGTCTCTCCTATGTTTCAAGGTGTTAAAAGCTCAATGTATATTTCCTCTATATTTAAGCGGCAGGACAACGGAGCAGCACATAGCATCTCACTAGCAGCCATTGACCTTGGCCTAGCCAGCCTTCATTAGCTTTTAGACACTTATCAGTCATAACTGGGTTTGTCCTCTCCGCAACGTTTCCTCCTTCACTTCACTTAGGCTGGAAAATAATGGCTGAAATCCATTTATCTGCCATTTCCAACAAGTGCGTGACATTAACAAATTATCTACTTTTCACTAAGTATGGCCAAGGTACCCTCTAAAGGATTCCTCCACTCTGCTGGCCAAGGTCAGACCTTTTTAGAAACTGCCTTTTTTTTTCTACCTGAGCTATTTTCTTTCCTTCCCATCTTTAAATATTCATTCTGCTTTTGCATGCCGGGCTGAGATTTTATGAGCACCATCAGCCATATTTCTCCAAACACACATCTTTATTTGTTTTTGATTATTTATGCTCCACTCCGACTTTATAACTCACATCCCTAGGAAAACATTGATCCAAGAAGCAAATGAATCTAATTAGGACCTCTTTCTTCTGTGCTGAATATTGACTTGTTTTGAAAGGTGCCTCTCCATTTCAAGCGAATGTCTTTGGAATACTCTGTCCCAGTCTCTTTAAAGAAAACTTCTAAATGCTTATGAGATATTTTAGTCCATAAATGTGATGCTGTGCAGATCCACTGTGGCGCCTAGACCTTCATAATGTATTACATTAATTGCAGGATGTCATCAGTGCACTAATTTCCACTTCTCTGGAACTCAATGGGCACCAGTTGTTTTTTTTTTCCAGGCTTTTTATTCTTTCTCTTTTTTTTTTTTTTATCATAAATTTCTTAAGCATCCTGTCTGCATGCAAAGACATTGTGTAATCTCTGCACCGCACTCTTGTATATTCAGGGGCTCCTCGGCTCAACCTGTCAATCCAGTCAACAAGGACATTGCAGAAAGTGATGATGTACCATTAGTCAAGAATCATCTCAGCTAAGAAGAATCTTTGTTCTTGACACAGAAAACTTGTGTTCCATCTCGATCAGTGAGGAAATGGGGCCTGGCGAAGCGTGCGTCGTCTTGCATTTGTCTTGAGTTGCTGTCCCAAGGCACCAGCGCTTGTTCATAGCATTACGCCGCCGGCTTTTGATGCAAAGCCCCTGCATTTCGCCCATTTCACACAAACCCAATTCTAAAATATTCTGTCGCATTCCATGTAGTTGATTTCTATTTAAAATGGTCATGATTATTTTATTTTGTAACATTAATGGAAGTACATTTGGGGTGGAGGAGGGCGGCGGGCGAGGCATTTGCAATTCATATTCTCCTGCGTGATTACATTAAGAGTATGTTCTGTCATATTTGATTAATGTATCGTGTTTTCCTTAAAACAGGATTAAAATATGAAAACAGACAGAAATTATTCTATTACAAAGAATGATCAATTTTTAATAACCTACTCAAGGGTGGAAAAAAAATGATGTGCTGCTCAGAAATGCACAGATCGGGATTCTGCAACATTTTGTAATCAGGGTTTGTTTAAAGTCACACACACAATTAACATGAAAGGCTGCCAGGCCGAGCTTTTACATTATGAAGCTTGACTTAGAGAGATTGCAAACAACGCCTGCCAGGTGTACATGTCGTATACACACTGTACGCCACATTGGTGTTAAACTGCCAAGATTCCTGCTGCTTTATTGTCGTGCTTTTGTGAGTAAAAACTCTTTTGAATGCCTCCTTTTTTCCCTGCAACCAGAGAAATCTGCATATTTACTGTAAATATCTTTTAAATCTCGCAATAATTTACAGGCGCAATCGTAAAATTTAATGCACAGTCTTTAATTTCAAGGGGTGACCGCAAATGAAAACATAAATAATAGAGAAATACAAGCTTAAATACTGTTGTGAAAAGTACTTTAGGTGACAGTTTCTTGCGAGGAAGTAATATATTATTGGATGTGGCCTTAGCTGTGCTCTTTGTTGAATATTCTGAAATATATTTTCAGGAAATCTTCTCTATTAATCTCTGATGGAGTCCCCCAGGAAGACATTTGTCATGCACATGCAGAAAATAAAAATACTACATTCATATTTAACCTTGTGGAAACGTTGCAGAGAGAGCGGTTGGAGCTCTTCAGTCAATGTCAATAACCATTTTTGAAACAAAGAGTGTATGTCTGCTGGTATAAACACGGGCCTCCAATTCCACTGTCAGCCATTTAGCCTGACCATGGGTGACTGTGAATTAAAAAGAGGGGCCTTTATGTGCGACCCTGCAGCACAAAAGGCTACATCCATAACTTATAGAGACAGGGAGGCCATTAACCGCCACCGCCAGGCCACCTTTACATAATATGGTGTGTGCGGACTAATCACTGAGCTGCTTTAAGTCTACGTGTGTGTGTGTGTGTGTGTGTGTGTGTGTGTGTGACTGACCCAAGCTGTAGGCCAGGAAGTCGGAGGAGAAGCACTTGGCTCCGTGGCTCATGGACGTGTCGTTGTGGGTGTTTCCCCCGAACACCAGCATGG
>OOFC01050622.1:4516-22213 GCA_900323345.1 Pseudochromis fuscus | reverse complement strand
ATGGGTCATGGTCATTTGTGTATAATAGTACTCTCTACATTGAATACATCTCTACAAGCTTTATTCTTGACAGGTTGTTTGAATTACCTTCATAAATAGCTTGAAGGAAAAGCATTGTCATGAATTTCAAGTTTTATGGCTTAAACAAAGTACCTCCATAAATTATCTCCATAAATTTCTAAAACAAAAGCTGTCTGTTAATTTCGCTCTATGCTGTTATCTAGGGTTGGAGGTCCATGCTTTATTTGGGTACTTTTATTAGTTTGATATTACACTGCAGCAAAGTAGGGTACTTGTGATACAAATTTTAAAACAACAAAAAAAAGTATAGGTGATAAAGCAGAGGCTGAAATGGCCTCATTTCAAGTGATGCCTGTTAAATAAATGGTAAAACAAATTTGATCAGACTGCATAAAAAAATAATTACATGTCAATCAACCGTTTTGGACACACCTACCTATTAGGGTTTTTCTTTCTTTCTTTCGCTATTTTCTACATTATGGACCAATATGAGCTTCAAAACTACAAAATAAAATGAACACAAAACAGAAATGAGATAATGTAGTAATCACATGAATGTATAAAAACAGTGGGGAGAAGGGGAGTGTGTGACAATCACCCAGACTAAGCCTAAGTTTATAATGATTTGGAAAAAGCAGCCAACAAATGCTCAACATATTTTGTAACTCGATGAAGACTGTTGGAAAAATATTCCAGGGGATGGCCTCATGAAGGTGATTATCATATTGTCAGTTGTGTACAAATCTATTATCAATGGAAACAGTAGATACTTTGAGGAATGCAAAATATGACACAGTTTAGTACAGTGAGCTCTGGGCTATATTCTGAAATTTCTGTCTGAATAAACATCCCCAGATTTAATCTAAAGTTGTAAACAACCAGCCTTAGGTTTTGTTCTGTGGATCAGTGACACATTGAAAGAAATCTGAAATACAGTAAGTCTGTGTCCCTATCACCAGACCAGAATGTTAACAACTCAAGAAAGAACACTTTTAATTACCAATCAAAACTGTAAACTAGAACCTAATCAAGCACTGATGCTATTGCACCAGATGAGATTTTTTAGAAGTGGTCCAACCAATGACAAGGCACAGAAATGAAGCACAACAAATCCTACATCCATTTTAGTCCTAGTAGTCCACGACAACTTCTTGATGAATGCAACCAATGGCAGCAGGTTACGTACAGGGCCCTCAAAAGTGGAAAAAGTTAAGACCTTTTCAAAATCAAACCAATTAAGTCATTTTGTTGCCTAAATCTAACCATAGACAGAAGCGGATACAAACCGTGATCTCAGATGTCCAACTGGAGGACTTTGCCTACCATCTATCCCACCCACTTCAGACACGGACACAGTTCCTAAACGTGCAGTCCGTAGACAACATCACACTTAAATACAATTGGGAGTTGCCCAAAAATATGGTTCTGTTTCCTGCTTCTGTCTCAGTTTTGAAGACAACCTTGTCAAGTTCTTGAACAGGCATGTGTATTTGTTTACCTTCAAGAACTGCCTCCTGCCCTTCCAGCAGTCAGAACTGCTTTGAAAGACCTCAAGCATAAAAAGACAGTGTCCAGCAGACAAGCATCAAACAGATGACTGAAGAATGCGTCTGAAATGCATGTGGCGTACACAGCCTGTCAAGTGGAAAGAACAAAGGGGAGAGAGCAACATCACAGAGACAATGCCTGTATATGGAGGTTACATATAGATGTGTCGAGGACAAAGCTTTTGACCCAAATTAAAATTTTTGTTGTAGTTAGCTTGGGGAGAATGAACACTTAAAGGATTGCAGAACTATTATGCCAATTAGCTTCAATTTGTGTTACTGTCATTCTGGTTTTCACAGTGTCACTTATTTTAAGAGTAAGATCACAAAGCAGAAAATAATGTTTTCCTTTAATAATTGTAGTAAAAAACAGTTGGAAGTGCGAACAGTGTCAGAAGGGTGTTTATGGCGCAGTAGATGAATAACTTAAATAAGGTAGTACTGTTCTTTATAGCTGTAATTATTAACATAATTATGTCAGTTATTCCGGGAATCGATTTCTCGCAGCCTTTGTCTTTGCCTCTGAGATCTGTATCATGTCAAAATATTCCCAACAAAAGCACAGCGTGGATCCAGGAAACGAAGGGAATTAATGAGGAATGGAGCCCGATAGCTACACAGCTGAATCTTATAATCACTGGAACACAGAGAATAATCTATCAATAACATAGTGGAAACACAAGGCCGCTGTTGTGTAATCCTCACACACACACACACACACACACAGTTGTTACTACTGTTGCAGAAGAGAAACAATATACAATGCTAATTTACAAAGTATTGGTAGAAAACAATGGAATCCATTAGCCAAAAATATTATTATTATTTTTTTTTTTCTGATTTCATTAAATTGGTTTTAGTTTAACAGAACAGTGTCTTGCTGGAAAGAAAATCGTGTTGTGTCAGATTTTCTAATGTAAACTGCTGACTTCAGGACTTTTGTTCATTGAGCTGATCAGGTTAGAGATATTAAAATATGTGAAGACTGAGGCCACAAGGGAACGCTTTATACTCCCAAAAATATGGCAATGATTACAAGGGAATATTAAAACAATAATTGTATATTCTCTGCGGTCATCAATTTGTGAGAAAAAAAAAGAACAGAAGACGTGTGTGTGTGGGTGTGTGTGTGTGTGTGTGTGTGTGGCTCGACCACACACCACAGATGCTGTTGATTAACAATGAATAACACACATACATGTTAGAGAGGAAGTGTAAGAGTGTTCACTTTTAGGATCAAATCAAATCAAATCAAAATTTATTCATACATAAAAATGCAACACAAAGTGCTTTAATCCCTTGTGCCCACCCAACCACCTGACCCACACCCACCCAAACAGATATCTGAGAAGTGAGACACTCTTTGATGCTACACACTTTAAAATCTGTCAGCTGAGCCAAATCAGAGTATTGTTTTCTTATGAAACATCCAGCGCTCAAAGTCTGAATGCTGATGAGTATTTTCCTCCTTATTTTATTTTGTATTTACTTACAATGACCCCAACACACTGTTATACAAAGATAGGTGCATGAAGTCTGCTTGCTGTATATTTTGAAGCTGCTATCACAAGGTGTAAAGAAAATGATGAAGTGAAATCAGTTTATTGTAATGATGAAGACGTTTTGCTTGAGGGTTTGCTTGAGAAAGCAAGCAGTAACTGGTGTTAATAATTTAGATGTACCTACATGTCCCTGTCGGTATGTTTGAAACAAATATCAGTTGAACATAAGAGGAACACGCAGCACAGACAGTAGGAACAATCAAACTTGTTTCATTCTTCTCTACTTTCAGAGTCCTGCTTGTTTCCCTTTCTTTCTGTTAGGAAAGCTTTTATATTGTACTGCTTTGTAGCAGTCAGTAGTATACTGATATTGTTATCAGTATCAGATCTGAGTGCATCTTATGTGTCTCCACAATCTGTGACCGTGACCATGAAACCAACATAGCCCACAGGTTCTTCAGCACCATTTAATCAAACAATCTGTGACCCACCCCAAAATCCCTTTGACAAGTTACAGCTTTGACATGAAGTGTCTTTTTGCTCTTCTTTCATTACTGCAAGGCTGGATGCTTCAAATCAGCTTCAACTGTCATATTTCGCTTTGGTGTCTCTATCTGAGCAAAGAGTATTTTCCCATTCACTATTCTCTGATAATTGAATACAAGTTCCCAAGTTTATCATTTTCTTACCTTAACATGAAAATGAAGGTAATGCCATGGTTTTCAGATGATAAATTCTTCTGATCCTGGTGATCTCTTGATTTTTTATTTATTTATTTTTACTAAAGTTCTATCACATTATGAAATGACTCATGTCTAAATAACTATAAAACTAATGAAATCATTCCCATCAGCATGAGCTAGATTTTATTTTACAGTGTAATCAGGAATGTTATTGTGTCAACAAATCTGACCAAAGCTTAATTCACATGGGATCAACCTCATTCCTGTGGTAATGTGTCTAATCATTGCTGATAGGATTTTAAACTTTATGAAAATATAAGACGATGGAGCTGGTAGCCTTATCAGAGTATATGAGAAACTGATGATGCTGAGAAAGTTGCAGCTTCTGGGCAACTTTAGATTTTAATCTATGTTCAACTAAATGCATTTTACTGAATGTCTCCTAAACCTACACACACTTCACTGGTATTTGTGTGTAGATTGATGAAATCGGACAACTTGTGCATTGAATGCCTCAATCCTAATCTAAAAAATAGATCTTTGACAAATATAGCTTTACTATTGCACTTTTCTTGTGTTCAGGGGTACACAAATGTACTGTGACAACATTCTGATAAATACTAAGACGTATTAATTATTTATAAAAAAAAAAAACAAACATAAAAAGATTTGTCAAAATGATCTCATCTAATCAGGAGAAATCTGACACTGATCACAGGCTGTGGCAAAAACACATATTTGGGAGCCTGTGTAAGACAAGGACATCCAATCATTTCCAAAAACCTTCACAGCAACATTTTTCTTGCCTTGACAAAGTTTCAGGGTCTTTAAAGATCACTGCAGTTAAATTCAAACCAAAGGGCCTGTTTTGTAGTGTGGGTATTGTTCAGTATATATGTGTCTGTTAGTATTACTGCATTTGTTGACATAATTCACTTTGATTACTGCTTTAATGTGGCAGTACTTTGAAGCATTGACAATGTTGTTCTTTTCAGCTGTAATTATCACTTGTGTGTTAACATAAAGGTTTAACACATAATGCTAACAAGCAAATCAGCAGTCAGCGTACTTAATGGTACCATACATTAAAAGCATTAAAACGGGAGATGTCAGGAAGTTGTGTATACTCCTGGCTTTGTGTCAACACAAAGTTGTGTAAATTCATAAAAATTCATCTTTTTCTCTCTGGTTCGACCATTGATGCAGACTGAAATTAAATTGAATCCATTTTAGTTTTGATTTGTTTCTTAGGGGAAAAAACCTTGGTGATGGAGACATGAAGACATATATTTAAAAATAAAATGTTTAATAGTATTCACCAGACTGCCTTTGTTTTTCATTTTGGCCTTAAAGGTGTAGAGCTGACTCAGTGTGGGGATGTTTAAAGGGAACAGAATAGGATGTTTGGCTTTAGTTGGTCTTTAATGAAGCGATAAATATTTCTGATGCTGAATCTGGTCACATAGACAATGTGTTGAAATGTCAGGGAGCCGCCACAGAATGTGAAACAGTATTTGTTCTTTGGTGATTTTCTGTGGCGGCTTGTTTCTGTGAAGCTAGGAGTTGGCTGTTTTGGCATTTTAATGAGGAAGAAGGTATTTGCAGAAATGGGCTGGAAACTGGGCCTAAATGCAAAATCCTGACATTCATTCTCACAAGTGACAATGGATGGAGGTAGACATGCCTGTGATCAAATATTAGCACATAAAAAACAGGGTTTCCATTCCAATGATTTGTAAAGTCTAGCATTTTCAGAAAAATCTGCAACATAAATTGCAAATTTATTCACATTTTCATTCACTACTGTTCTGTGAATATTAAAAGTTGGTTCAGGGAGATAAGCAGCAGCTGGTCATGTTACCACTGCGGAGGAAGAGGGCACAAAAAGGTGATGTAATTAAAAAAGCACCAATCAAATCAAAGGAAAACAAACCATGAAAGTATTAACATAATAAAGAGCTTGGTGATGGAGAAACTCTGGACGATAGAGAGATTTTTTATGGAAACGTTTAGTTCTTCTTTTCTTCTGGAGCAGAGACTGATTTTTGTACATCATCATCACCACTTATCTGTTTGTACTGCACTGCTACACTTACTTTTTGTCCATAGACCAAGTTTTCCACCTTCAAAGCTTCAAAAATTCCTACATTATACAATGTTTCAAGATTTTTTCTACTTCGAGTGTTACATGTTATGTGTATTTACAGACATAAATACCAATAATTCATCCCCCATTTTCAGAAAAAGAGGTTAAATGTTGGAATTACAAACCACAAACATAACCTGTGCACCCTTAAGTTGGCATTTTAAAATTCATGTACTACAAAGTACAAGTATTCGCTGTAAAATTCTATGTGAACAGAGCAGAGACTTTTATTGTGAAAGGTACGCATTTGGTAAATTCTTGCTTTTTGTAAATAAATCTTGCGATATACTCACTTTCCAGTGAAATAATTGGTAAGTTGAAAGTATAATAGAAATAAACCTCCTGTATTATCTTCAGAATTTATTAACTCAGTCATGACATGTACTTGAAGCGGCAAACATTACTTTTTCCACCATTCAGAGCTTTCTTTGTGTTTGGCCAGCAGGCCACTTCGTGATTAATGTTAACAGCATGAATTTATACAATGTAATTACAGTTTATCACAGAGGGGCTGCTACTTTTTACTGAGCCTAGAGAAAGACTGTGACAGCAACCAAAAAAAATAATTGCAAAAGCCTAACAGGAACTCCTTGCCAACCACCATTAATGCACCGGCTCAGTTTGTTCCATTCAGTGTCTCAGGGGCCTTCACTTTCGTTCAAGGCTGTGCTTATACTGAGAGTGAATTATGGATTGCTCATTATTCAAACATTGTATGCTGCATAATTGTTTTGCGAGGTCTTCCAAGAGCAGAAGCAACTCATTGGTCATGCTGCTGCTTTGGGGGTGATCATAGACAATTTTGGGAGATATGTTGAGCATGAACAAACATTTTTGGTTGTGTTGTTGTTGTGGTTTTTAGTAAAGTGGTTAAATGAGGTCAGTGGATTTGATAAAAATGTCCAGTGTGGGAAAGCAAAGCCTCATTTGTCCTTTGTCTGCAGGTTTCACAGACAGGGATCAAAGGTTTTCAGGGCTACTCTGAGCTCTGTGCCATTACTCTCCTGTGCTTTATCAGAGGACATGACAACAAAATTACTTCCTATGTCTTTGTTGGATGCTCGTCTTCCACTTAATTATCTGAAGTAATTAAGTAACATAAGCATTTGGGTCTTTTCCCTTCTATTCTAAATCTTCTTAAAAATAACAGTGACCCAAACACACATTAAGTGTCCCAAAGTAGCAAGTATTACCAGGGATTTTTTTTGTGTGTGGTTATTCTTCTTTAGTGAACACTGATCACAACACAACACCACACATGGATCATATGGATCTGTGCAACTTTGTCAAGGACCAAACTGTGATGGCGAGACGACTGGATCAGAGCATCTCCAAAATAACAACTCTTGTGAGGTGCTCCCAGTCTGCAGTGGTCAGTACCGACAAAAACTGGTCCAAGAAAGAAAATCCAGTTAACGAGCAGCTTGGCAGGTTCAGGTGGTCTGATTGCACATTGCTGAAAACCCTTATGTTGTCTACAATATGAAGATATCACAACACAGCTCCTTAAACATCTTGCAATCAGTCAGGGTGCCCGTGCTGACCTCTTTCCACCACCAGGCGCTCCAGCAGTGGATGAGCTAGCATTGCCCAATTGATCTAAAATATCGATAGTATTGATAAAAATGTTGATATCAGCATTGATCGATACTTGCATGTTGACATTGATACTTAGGTTTCAGTTTCTCTCTACGTTTCATACACAACTACAGGTTGTACAAACACCACTCCTCTCTCTTTGCTCCTCCCCCTTCTTCCCTGCCATGCTGGGAGTGGTTACCGGCGCACCGCTGGGTGCATGACGGCATAGAGGGAGTGGAGTGCCATATAGGGTTACATTGTTTATGAATAAATCTCTTCACTGAAAAAGTAAAATTTAAACATTTCTCAGTTCTCCAGTAATAATTTTGTGCAGAATTCACATTTGCAAATTGAGTTTGTTGATAAAATTACAAATACTTTATGGTTAGTTTTTAAAATTGTTTTGTATTTGCCTAAAACTTTGTGCTGTATTTTTTTTATGATTTCAATCATGATCAACTGATGAAAGGAAAATCACAAAATCATTCATTGATCATTCATTCATCCATTCATCTTCTGTACTCACTTATCCAGATTGGGTTGTGGGGATCTGCTGGAGGCTATCCCAGCTGGCAATGGTCGAGAGGCGGGGCACACCCTGGACAGGTTGCCAGCCTATTGCAGGGCTAACACACAAAGACACCCGTGCTCACACTCACAGCTATGGTCAATTTAGACTAATTTATTCACCTAACAAGCATGTCTTTATGAGTGTGGGAGGAAACTGGAGAAAACCCACGTATGCACTTTGAGGACATGCAAACTCCACACAGAAAGGTCCGAGCTGAGATTCAAACTTTCTTCGAACCTTCTTGCTGTGAAGCGACAGTGCTAACCACCGCACCACCGCCTTATTCAACGATCAGGAAAATTAAAATTTGCATCATGATTCACGTCATAAATTATATGCATTGCTCTCTCCTACAGGAAAGTAGATACACTGCTTTTCTAAGTAAATAGTATCAGTATCAACAAAACTGGCCCTGTATTTACTTGGTATTGGATCGATACCAAATTTTGCACACCAAATTTGGATCAATACCAAATTGACCGTGGACAGATCAGCTTAGAGTTTAATTGATAACCCTAATGTTCTGGTCCAGCTCAGATAAGTGTGGACAGGTCCGTCCACCTCAGGATTTTTTTTTTTCTTTTAAGCCCTAGATTTGACATAAAACCTTATTTTCAACTTCCTGGTTGGGTGCTCCTGTTCTGGTACAGCGTATGCTAAATAAATAACTATGGAACCACAGGAGTGCCATAATAAATAGGAAATATATGTGGAAATATAAAGAGAATCAATAGAAGAATCAATAATAAAAAATAAACAAAATTAGCAATATTCTTTTTCCATTTTGTCTTTGCTTTTCTCGCTTTGTCTTTGTGTTTTCCATTTGCCTTTTGTCTTTGCCTTTACTTGATGGTTCAAGCTGTCAATCAAATGGCTGTGGGCGGGTCCTTCTGTCCAGGATGACTAGTCCATACCTGATCACATGATTCCTGCTGGACAGTGGTAGCTCTGTATACATGTTAGCTCTTAGCACGGGCGACAGGAAGCAGCATCACGGACAGGAAGTAATGTCTCTTTCACGCCATTAATCAGAAACATCCCGCGAATGTCTGAAAATGGAGTCCTCAATTTCTAAACTTTTGATATGGAATCACAGGAGTGTACGTTTTTGGACAAAATGGAAAAAGCAAATAAATAACATCATCTAATGTATTTTTTTATTGTGTTACTTTATAATATCCACAACCGAAGCTAAAACCTATAAAGTTGGTCTGTTCACCTCTTGCAGCAGTTCCTCCTTCAAAACTACTGAAGGTTTTCTTATGTTTTCAGTTGCTTCTTTACTGTGTTTACATTTTCATTTTAACACGTCAACCTGTCCCTTCAGTTTCTGTGACTCATGTCCACATGGCACTGGAGGCTCATGCCCTTTCATCGGCATTAGCAGTGTGTTTACATATGCAAATGTGGACCCACTGGTACATCCTCCAGTTTACGAAGGATTAGGATCATTCAAAGAACACAGCTGAGAACATTTCTGCTGTTTGAGAACACTTTACAAGCCCGTCATCAATCTGATGCAGACTTTCTTGTAAGAACCTTCTTAAGAGCTCCTGACTTGCACATCTAAACGCTCTGTTAATGCCCATGAAATGCTATGAAATTTCAGGGCTGTGTGTCCAAATACTTCCATAGGTACAACTGCAATCTCTGACATAAAGCAATTTTAAAAAATCCTCAAAACCCTGTGATGTGCTTGTTTCTTCATATCAATTATAAGCCATAAATAACAGCAGCGTAAAAGCCAAGTTAATTTTTAAGCCTTCAACAACTGTCAATATTGTGGCTGATCAGTAAACAGTGAACATAAAATCAGTGCATCCATTTTTATACTGGGTCTGTGTGGCTGTAGCAACAGGAGAGCCCTGAGTGTTGTGGATGTGTTCATGGATCTCCTATCAGTGTCTGGTATACTTCTACTGGGAGGCCTTGGGAAGACATCCTTATCAGCATCTTCTGATATCATGCAATGACTGTGACGGCCCTGCCTGTCAGAGTGGTGGGTGGTGGTCTTTCTCTCCCTCGGATTAGGGCAGGAGATTGTTGATTGAGAGCACCTGAACCCGATGCTCACACAGCCATATAACACCAAAGACCCTCAGTCCCTGGCTGCTCTTCTTCCTTCTCCGCTGCAGAACCCTTTTTGGTTGTGTTTGTATTTTGATTTCACACCACAACACTGCACATCCCATTCAACACACATCCACACTTACACTACTGATGCTTTACATTAGTTATAAATAAATATTACTTCATTAATGCATCTTTGTCTTTTCTGCATTTGTCATGGCCCAGCGTCAGGTTGTGACAAGACCAAACTGATAGTTTAGCACTTCATACTTAGAAGGAACCACCAAAAACACAAAACGGATAAACAACTTGAAAGGGCAAAGGGTGGAGCCATTGTTCCAATAAGAAAAAGCAATCTATGCTCTATGAATCCAAGATTCTTCTGTGATTATTGTCTCGTAAAATATAATGGGACAGACAAAATATTGCTGCTTCTTTCTGCACTCAACAAAGTCCATCAAAACATTTTATGACCAGCTGTTGTGGTATCTGCTTCCAGTCTTTCCACACAGAACAACAGACAACCTACAAATAGAAATAAAAAAGTTTTACACAAGTGGGAACACAGTAGTCTAATCAAGAAAAGACTCCAGTGCCCAAACACACAATATATTCCAATATACTGTATAAGTAGTTGCACATTGTGCCATACCAGCAGGACTCATTAACATGACCACAAATTAAATAAAGGCTGCACGAGCTGCAGTGGGAGAAATAAAATGGCCAATTTATATGCAAATTCCAACCTTTTACAGACAAGAGGCAAAAATAAAAAACACTTTTTCACAAATATTTTATGTGTAACATATAATGATGTACACAGTGTCATTTACTTGCCTGTTAGTTGAGTTTCTTATGTGTGTGTACTTAGGTCATTTCAAAAATGTCAACTACTTTAATTTTCAACCCATACTAATGTGAAAGTCACCAAATAACCTTTCAAAACAATTTAATGATATTTATAATTTAGTCCAAGCATGCAAAGGAGGCCTTTGGCTGAATGGTATCTAGTTTAGTACAAAACACAAAGCAACATATCAGAAGTGCTGTGCAGCGAAGCCAAATGTGTGGGTATACAGGGGTCTGGACTGCAAGGTCATAGAGTTGTTAGATTCACAAAGGAGCATATTACAGGAGAAAAAAATAAAGGGCAAGAGAAAAACACAAAAAGCATTGAAGTGGACCCAGCAGCTATACACAGCAATTCCACACTGGGTCCTTATGGTTCACCTTCATCTAATGCAGTGTCAAACTAATTCAGACTACTGGAAATACAAATCCTGCCACATTCATCCATCTATTTTACATTACTTTCCCTCATCTTGCCATATTGTTCTTACAGTCAGTCAGCAGTGACATTTTACTGTGAAACATTTTATGTAAACAACAGCAGATAGAGCCAGGAGATAGGAGATACTAGTGGACCCTCCTGTCAACATTACAGCAAACAGATTTTCCTGTTGAAATTCCTCCAGCATCTAAGAGTCGCTTGGTATTTAGCTGTGGTAGCATTGCTAGTACTTACCAAGCACATTTATTTACACTGCACAAACCAACTTAGTTTGATCAGTTTGATATATTTTATGTAAACACATTTCTTCAATGTAAAAAAACAGCAAAAAAGGCAACACTGATAAAAGTACAAATAAAGATCAACAACATCATCACTGAAGCTGGATTATGTTTGTACAGAAATCATCTGATACAACTGTATTCCTTTTAATGTGGATGTGTTTTGGTATTTTTTTTACACTGAGTTTTTTTGGTTTGTGAAATATTGTTTTTACGTACATCTTTAAAATAAACCTCTCATCTCATCTTTATTTATTTTATAATTCAACAAAACCTTATTTGCCTCCTAAAATATAACATTTTCAAATTCTTCTTAAAAAAAATTCAAGTGACTTGAAAGCATAGTTTTTTGGAGACATTTTAAATTCTCATGCTATTTGAAAAAGGCATTATCTACAAATGTAAATGTTTGTGAATTATTTATTCCTAGTTTTAGCTTCACTTTGTGTATTTATCCATTGTATTTAACAAGACCAGTTTTCTCCTTTGTATTTATGGATGAATTAATCCAATCATTATTATTATTTCACTTGAACTATTTTCATGATGTAGACATTACTTTTGGCTTTTGGGCTTCGTGTTGGTTATAAATTACTTTTAGTTAACTTTTCTTGCACAGACATGTTTAGAGCCACACATAATTACGTTGTAATTTTTACTTTTTCCAAAATTTCTCAGATTAGTTCATTAGTTAAAATCCAAAACGCTCAAGTTAAAAGGCAGAAATTCAATCAAACAAATAATACACAAACAAACAAACAAATAAAAAATCCTCCTTCCCTCCAACTTCTAAAACAGTAAAAAGGATATGGGAACATTTAGACCAACTCAGGTAAAGTCCCTGCTTCTGTTTCTAACAGTGTTTCCCAATCCTTGTGTTAATCTTTACCATCCACCATTTATGGTATTTTATACTTTATTCTGCTCCTTCCACACTTAACATTTATGAAGCTTTGCAAACATTGTGGAAGGTTTTTTTTTTTTTTTTCCTCGTTACTTTTATCTCACTTTCAGTCTTTTTTAATATCAAATTCCCTTTAAATTCAAGATTTTTGTAAAGTCTTTTCATTTTTGACATGTTGTAAATATGCAAATGACCATATATAGTTAATTATTAACCATGCATCAGCATGTGCGTATGTCAGAGGAGATGAAAATATAAATGGTTATCTTTTTGTGCTGAATGCTGCAGTTGAACATTCACAGCACCGACGTGTTTCTCAGCAGATGAAGCACCTGAGTTCTTAAGATAAAACATCATCAGTTTTGTTAACCTTTATGTTATGACAAAAACAGTATAAATGTCAAAAGTTGTAAGAAAAAAAGAAACCAACTGCCGTCAGGGCTTTGTATTTGAAATAGAAATGATTGTGTAAAAAATGTTTCTGTCCATTATGGTTGTCTGCTCCTGTCAGAGCACAACAGCACCCCACGGCATGGCCTCAAGGACGAGGTGGGGGATGTCACCCGCCGCTTCCCCTGAAGCAGATTATTTTTTCCACTCGCATAGACCTCGTATTTGGATCTAAAGCAGCTCTATAGGCTAGCAGAACCTAATGGATGTCCTACAGTGTTTAACAAGCACAGACAGCAGCATAGAGGGAAGGTACGCTGGAATTCCTCCTTGAACAGCCCTCAGAGGGAAAATCACAGGAACTGGACGGCAGCTCTTTGAATTGAGCTCTATTGTCCTTAGCATTTTTACAGACCACTTCCTGAAACTTAAAGTACGTGGAATACAATGCTTCTGAAAAAAGCCGACTTTCTCAAACTTTGTCCATTTTGAAACTTTTTTTATTCTTCAGTGACTATGACTCGAACTTAAATGTCTATGTTGCACATACTTTAGTAGCTGTGCTGTCTTTGTTTATTCAGATTTTTGTTGTTCATTCACATGGATGGTTTGATACTACAGTGTCCTGGAAAATTTACTGTGCTGCAAGACTGGTCAAAAAGTGGTCGTC
Organism: Pseudochromis fuscus; assembly: GCA_900323345.1. Taxonomy (NCBI): domain Eukaryota; kingdom Metazoa; phylum Chordata; class Actinopteri; family Pseudochromidae; genus Pseudochromis; species Pseudochromis fuscus. Next base: position 8,556 of record OOFC01050622.1, on the reverse strand, counting down.
GTCGTCTTCTCCTGCTTATCCGGAGGGTCCGGGTCGCGGGGGGCAGCAGTCTCAGCAAAGAAGCCCTCTCCCCAGCCACTTCCACCTGATCCTCTGGGGAGATCCCGAGGCATTCCCAGGCCAGCCGGGAGATATAATCCCTCCAGCGTGTCCTGGGTCGGCCCCGAAGTCGCCTCCCGGTAGGACATGCCTGAAACACCTCCCAAGGGAGGCGTCCGAGGGGCATCCTTACCAGATGCCCAAACCACCTCAGCTGACTCCTCTCAATGTGGAGGAGCAGCAGCTCTACCCGGTCAAAAGCCCAGTGCAAATTAAAAAACCACAACCACATTAACAGAAAATATAAACACAAAACACAAAATGGGTATAAAGAGAGGTGGACCTTAACATTCACATAGCCTTAAGTTTGTGTTGTCTCCTGTATTTGTGCTTTTTCCTCTCTGTCCTCTTTGTAACTCTTTACAGGTGTCCATGGTTAAGGAGCTGCCTGTTTCTGATCTGCAGTCACTGCCCACCAAACTACCAAGTGTTTTTTGCCTGGTGTTTCTTAATGGTCACCTTTTCTCTCTCCACCATTTTCTCTCACAGCAGCCACCCACCCTGACCACCCCGAGTCTGGTTCTGTCACAATGGACATTTGTTCTTTTCATTTTGGTCAAGTTTTGGGGAAATATTTCAGTTTTTTACAGCCACCATCACCTTATTCCAACCAAAAACTTCTTCTTGCTTTCTTCTTGTTTTACACTATAGGGTGACCACAAACACACTCCTTGATTTAGTAGTTATAGATCACCAGACCTAACTGTTGGTGACTTTTTCCTTTGGGGACATGTCAAGGACGAAGTTTATATACCTCACTACTCTGGATGATCTGCAAGAAGGCATAAATGAAGGTCTACATGCGATTACACCGGATATGCTGCAAAACATCTGGACCGGGCTTAATTTTTACATTGATGTTTGTCGAGCAATAAGGGGGGTGTACATCGACTGTCTATTGGTGCATTTACACTGGTACCTACTCGCTTCACTTTGGTTTTGGTGTGTTTACACTGGCAAAAAAGTACCTGGAACTTGGTACCTGGTACAACTTTTCGTACCTCCTCTCCTGCGGTTCCAAAAAAAGTCCCCGGTCAGGTCCGAGCAGGTAGTAAAATCATATCTGTCGAAATTGTCACTGCGTCGTTGCATCATCACTGTGCGGCACGTAATCTGTCTCCGCAAACACGCGGCATTTTTAAATCTTTGGCGAACCGTGCACATGTGTTTGAAATAACAACAAGAAGAGAAATGGCATCTGTTCGAAATCCTGCCCCATGGACTCAGGATGAGGTGCAAACCTTTCTGTCATTAGTTGCCGATGAGAAAATTCAACGGGAGCTGGACGGGGCGGTCAGAAACGAAAGAATCACATAAAAGATGACGTCACGAATGACGGCCAGCTACACGGAGGAAGGATTATCCTCTGCAATGTAAATGCTACCGAGGGAGGTCGATCCCGAGCGATCCGAGGCGAAACGAAGTGAGTAGGTACCAGTGTAAATGCACCATAAGATAATACCATATAAAACTTTGTTAGTTTATATATGTGTAGTCACATCTGTAGTAAAATTCATATAAGTTTTGATATTCTAACTATTTGAAATGAGAAGTGTTTTTGTGGTTACCCTGGATTTCAGCACTTAAAATATGTTTTCTCATTAAAGAAAAGAAAAATATCAAACCTCAATGTGACCCAAAGGATTATCTACTAAACCAGTAACAGCAGCAGTCTGCGTGTGTGTTTAAAGGCATTTTCTATCATTGTTGTTATAATGTCATAAGATGCAGTAGGTTGGCACACTGAACAGCATTTTTTTCTCTCTTACTTTTTTAAATGTTTTTTTATTTTTTCACATTCTCTACGATCGATTATGATAACCTCAGTCAAGAGACCTGACAGAAAAGTAATCCTGCTGACAGCAGTGAAGGTGGGGGGCTCCCTCATTAGTGTGCGTCTGGTGGCACTTGGAAAGCTTAGTGCAGAGCATAGGATGACCCATATTCCTGCCCTGTTATCTCTGATTGTTACACTGTGGCAGAGGCTTGATTAAGTGTTTTCAGCCACCGTGCAGCACTTGAAGTGTGGTGGGAAAAGTGAAGGCGAGCATTTGACTTTCAAATGAGCCTGGCAGAGCTAAACTTGGAAGCCACATATAGGGGGACTATTCTTGAACATTGGAAACACAAGCGATGGGGAGATTGAAAGGAGCGACATAAACAAAGGACAGAGATCTGAGACACGATGGCAAGATGGTGAAAGCCGTGTTACTGTTTCGAGAAACTTTCATGCTGTGAGTAAACAGATGAGTGGAAGTCCTGCTCTGTAAACTGAAGTTATTGCAGGAGAGAGGGTTCATGTGCCATTTTAATTCAATATTTGTCATTCAGCCATCTGCCAAGGCATGCTGCTATTTGTGGTCACTTTGGGAGGGGAGAGGTAATTATTATGCACATAAATGTATCACCATTCAGCATGTCAGAGTCAGATGCTGTGGGGTGCTGAAACCTATAGATAATACAGGCATTCACACACTAAGTCCAAACTTAGGTATTTTTGCTATTACTGGTTTACAGTTGCATTACTTGATTACAATTACCCTAATACGCCATCGTACTACTGCACAGGTAAAAGGCTTCAAGCATCCAATATGTTGGACCTGAGTCAAAGTGGACCCATGGAAGACCCACCCAACCTTCATTCAAAAAACAAATCTAGTGAGCACCCAAGAATAAGCAGACCTGAAAATAACAGACCTGGTTCAAAATACTATGGATCACAAGAGATCCAAACACTGAGCTTCAATAATACAAATATACAGAGGTATATGAAAACATTTCTAAAAACATCTGCTTTTTACTCAAACTTTTTGTCTTATAAAATACCATATTTTCCACACTATGAGGCGGACCTTCAATGAATGGCCTATTTTAAAACTGTTTTCATATATAGGGCGCACTGCATTATAAGGAGCATTGAACAGAAACTACTGTAGTGGCTGGGGTTGCATTATCCATCCACTAGATAGAGCTGTGCTAAAGTCAGTCAGCCAAACTTTATTAATATAATACAAACCAACGTTCTGACAACTCCGTTCACTCCCAAAACAAGCTAGTGCATTCATAATACAGTACCGTACGTATCGGTAGCTCTTAACAGTATTTGCGCCGCCTGCATTGAAAACAATGTATTTCCAACTCCATTTGTCACAGTTCAAAGCTACATGAACAGCTGTTGTATTTTTTTTTTTGAAGGATTATTTTTTACCAACAGCAAGGTACAACAGGCAGTGCAACTTTTTATCACGTAGTTAGTGCGTTCTTGCCATTTTGGGGTCTTTATACACACACAAATGGTGTGGGACTGGAATTCCCCTTTACCGTTTTTACAGCGGTAAAATGTTAACTAACCAATATTGATCCATCTATAAGGCGCATCGGATTATAAGGCGCACTGTCGGACTGGCACACTGGAAAATACGGTATATAAAATCATGCATCAACATTTCAACTATTATGTTCATTTACAACAAATATTGTCACAGCCTGATCCCTGCATCGGCACCCAGCAGAGCTGTACCTTGTTAGATCTCGTCAGCAGTGATTCCAAGCAGCTGCGGTGCAGCTCACCTCCTCTATAAGAACCAGCTCGTCACTCCACTCCCTGCCAGATCGTAGCTTCAGCTCGGACCAGTCAGTTTTCAGCTCCTGCTTATTCTGTGTGTGTTTCCAGGCCTTGCTCACCCTGTCATCGATCTGTTGTAGTTCTGCTGACCACACTGCTCGGTTGGGCTCTGCTCAAGACAGCTGACCTTTCACCCCAGCTCCTGGAGGAGGCTACAGAACGCCCTGCCTGCATCAACCCTGCCGCCAGTCTGCCAGACCTCAGCCTCACCTGGGAACGCTGGATTTCCACCGGCCCTTTTCCCCCCCGAGGAGGACAGGCTCCACAAGCTCCACTCCACTGCCGCTGCTCACCACCACGGCCACCCTCCACCTCC
>OOFC01050619.1:4160-16647 GCA_900323345.1 Pseudochromis fuscus | reverse complement strand
AGGACCAGGATTGCCCACCCCTGTTGTAGAGGCTGACCAATAAAATCAACTGTTGTAGGCCTCTCACAGTTACATTGGTATATGGTTTCCAGCATGCATCGATATCTTCCTGCGTCGGTCAGCTTCTATCACCAGTGCACCTCAACGTGACTCGCCTTGGTTGTGGGAGAGAAATTCGTTGTCAATCAGTCATCTTCTATACCTGCTTCTCCACACTTGGGTTGCAGGGGTCTGCTGGAGCCTATCCCAGCTGTCATCAGGCAGGAGGCGTGGTACACCCTGGACAGGTTGCCAGCCTATCGCAGAGACAAACAACTATTCAAACTCACACTCACACCTAGTTTGATCAATTGATCAAATTTAGTTTGATCAATTCACCTAACAAGCATGTCTTTGGACTGTGGGAGGAAGCCAGAGTACCCGGAGAAAACCCACGCATGCACAGGGAGAACATGCAAACTCCACACAGAAAGGCCCGAGCCGAGATTCGAACCCTGAACCTTCTTGCTGTGAGGCACAAGCGCTGACCACTGTTTTAACTTCAAATATGTTCATCAAGTCAGAGCCTGGTTAAAAAATTGCTCCGGCATTTTTGGCAATGTACTCTCTCCCTATAATACCGTTCACTGTTCCACCGACCAGGCATCGATGACGCAATGACACAGTGATGATTCCAACCAATAACATTTTAGTACTTGCTAGCACCTGGCCGGTCGCTCTGTGGAACCACAGGAGAGCAGGTTCTAAAAAAATGTTACCAGGTACCAAGATCCAGGTACTTTTTGCCAATGGATAACCAAACCAAACCGAGTAGAGCTCAGTTAACGTGCACTGGTTTCATACAGTGAAAAAGCGGCAGTGGGTTCAGTAAGGTGTGGGACTGCTGGTGATGTAGTTGTCTGTAACAAGATAAGATAACAACAGACTTTATTGATGCCTGAAAAGAGTACAAAAAAATGTAGAAATATAGAAGAAAAAAATATAGAGAAATAGGAATTTAACAAAAATCTGCCGAATGTGGGTGGATTTCAGCAGTGGCAGGTCACACAGTCACTCCCACTAGACACTGTGGTGGGTTGAATTTTTGTTGCACATTTGAAAAGTATCTATTTATCTATCTATCTATCTATCTATCTATCTATACACACACAGAACTATGTACATATTTTTCTCACACATATACAAAGTACGATACAATATACAAGAAGGCAGCTATCTGAGGATCCACCCCAGACTCCTCCCTCAAAGTAGTGAACTGAGGAATCACTACCGCCGGCGAGCAGACGTTGACGAGCGTTACAGCGCCGCTGAGAACAGACGCCGCCCTGGTTTGATTGACAGTTAATCTCTGGGAACTGCACAGTGGTGTATGACAGAGCAATAAAGACATCAAATTAGTGAATTTTACAAATTTTCCCCAAGATGATGAAATACGGTAAAATGAAAACTAAAAATCCTGACTCAACCAAACAGAATTAGGGTTGAGTAAGTAGGTCTCTAAATATCTCTAGATAAATAATATAAATATTAAATCTGGCACAAAACCGCTGCTAATTTCTAGCCTCATGTTCAATATTAAACAAAAGACCACCACATTTACAGCTCATTGGTTGTTTCAAGTTCACTGTAAAACATTTAGGTGCTTTTTGTATTTGCACAGAGCGGCTGCACAGGACGAGCTGCCGAGATGAAACAGCCGTGCCCTCTGTGTACTTTTGCCCTCTGTTAAACTTGGCAACGAGCGGCACTTTCAAGTCTGCAGAATGTGGGTCACACAGCGCTCTGCTTGTGGTCTCTGTGGTCTTGCTCTGCATAAATAACAGCACATCAGTAGCTACTTCAAACAAGCTCCACAGGGCTGAGACAAGGCTCACTGTGCCAAACGTTGGTGTAGACTTTCTTGTTTCTTCGGCTTCAGTTCGCCAAAGGCTCGTTTTTTGGACACTCGCAGAATCGCTAAATCGTTCGGCCCCCGAATTCAGTCTGGGCGAGACGCAGGAGAGTTATTTCTTCTCTGTGGGGATGCTGCTGCTTTAATTGCATCAAATTGTGATACATGTTTATATATAGATACAGGTTGTATTTTTCAGTTACATCACATATACTGCATTTCTGCTCTGACAGCGTGAGCCTCATCTTCTCCCATCACACTGTATCTATCTCCAGAGCCTTTCAGCAGCTCCTCTATGGAAGATAATGAGGCCGAGGTAATGTTGAATAAGTGGGATCCTCTCCTGGCTCTTGTTAAGTGTCAGTGAAATGAAGTAAAACCTTTGGCAAAGCAGTCCACGCCAACATGAAGCGAGCCTATTTTTATTAAGGCCCTTTTAAAAGCCTCCCCGTCTCCAGAACATCTCTGTCTGCCATGGTAGAGAGATCCCATTCGTCTCTTAAACTGCCGTTAAAAGACAGTTTGAGACACGGATTGTTCATCATAGCGCGGCTGTCACTCTTCATGGCGTTAAGTAGTAAGCTGACCCGGCGTGAAGGTCAAAGACGACGTGTTTGAGATGGAAATTTTGCACAAGAAGTTCAAAGCAAAGAAGCAGTAAAAGATCGCAACACAAGCAGCACACTGGTGGTGCAGAAACGAGGCTCACGGCATTATTATATTTTCAAATTAATGGCCACAGCTGTTACTGAAGCAGACATGTTTTCAGATTAATGACTGCTGCTATAATGTTAAATTAAATAAGAAAAGAGCTGCACACAAACATGTTTGGATTTGAGTTGATTGATTTGAAGTTGCATTGTAGCTTAACTGGACAATAATTAAAATGTACAAGAGTAACACCACAGGAATCACAAATTATTTTCAACACAAGGGACGGATTAATGCTTTGAAGACACATGTAGTAATTTACTAAAACACACATTTTACCAACGAGTCAGTTTGTACTAACCTAGTTTGAAAAATGTGTTCGAGACCTAGATTGGGGTGGGGACTGTGAATACATTTGATTGAGAGTCATAACCTCTGCAAAGTGAAAAAACATCTACCGTATTTTCCAGACTATTGAGCTCACCTGTCTATAAACTGCTATTGAATTTATTCGAACAGTTTCATGTGGTCCACTCTGACCGGGTCTGATGTGACAAGGCTAAATGTATCGATGGCACAGAGCTTGCTAGCTTGTAAAAAGCTAACGAGCTTCGTACCGCCGATTCATGAGCCTCACCGGTGTTTAAGCCGCAGGGTTCAAAGCGTCGGGAAAAAGTAGCGGCTTATAGTCCGGAAAATACGGTAATTCTCTCAGTCTTAATTAAAACAAGCTAACAAGGGATGTGTGTTTGTGTAAGTAAACTGAATGTTTTGAAGTCATGTGACAGTTCTGAACATTTCACATCATGAACCAAACTGGATTCATCCTCAGTACAATTCAGAGCTGGTAGGATGTGGAGAGGAGGAGACTTCAGGTAACTCTGTGTTCTGTGTGAACATCACATAATAAAACCACAGATGGTCTATAAAATATGGACGTTGCCACGGTGACATCACTCATATGTGTGTGGACTAGCGTTTTGAAGCCTGGAGTTTGGTCATTTTTCCCTCACCTTTGTTTTTTTGGAGCCAGTAAAGATCATAGGAGCACAGAGGACGGGGGCGGGCAGCCTCCTGGAAGAGCGCCCATCTGTCACTCAAAGTGGCCACGCCCAAATGATGATTGAAGTGTAGAGGTTGTCGCTTGAAAAAAGACAGTGTATCTCTAAAACCAGGGCGCCTGAGGTGCATGTAAACTCATATAGCAGAGACAATCAGAGTGAATGAGACATTAAACGCTCTTCTTTTGATGTATTTTATGGCTACATTGGCATTTTTTGGAAGCACTTTTATCTTCTGCTGTTCTAATTGTGAACACCTCTCATCTCCTGTCTTTGGCAGTTGAGACATCATAATAAAGAAGAAAGCCTGTTTGAGATGCACTCTCAGACAGCTTTTTTTTTTTAACCAGATTTCACTCTGTTTCCGTGTCTGTCATTCAATTCTGTGCTGACTTGGCACTCCTCCTCAGAGAGTGGAGACATCAACAGATCCATGGGAGAGATCAGGGCGTTCAGACTCCCCTACCCTCTCTCTGTGTCAGCTTTTCTTTCTTGCTTTGCGTGTGATGCGGGAGGAGTGTTAAAGCAGACGCGCTGCGGCTCCGACTCCCTTTGAAACGGCACATCTGACTGCGGCAGGCTCGCTGGTAGGGCTTGAACTCAGCTGCTGGGGGACCGAGGCTCAGAGAACAGGCAAGGTCAGATGCACAAGTATTCACTCGCACATGACAACACTCATTACGCGCGCACACACTACACACACATTTTCCATTCTTAATTAGCATTAATCACTGGTCCTTTTGTAAATGCTGCTGGCTGCCAATTATCAATGATTACGCACTATTAGCTGCCGGGAAGGTGACGGGGGTCAAGGCTGGCCCTTTTCACTGGACATTATTCTGCAGAAGTCTGAGCTGTAATAGCACTGAAAAGAACTTTCCCCACATTTTTATGATAATCACCATTTAGCTAGAAATGTGCCACCAGCGGTAACCTCTCTGAATCGCATTCATATTCCAGCCCTACCACAGCGGCATGAACAACGTGGGTGTCAGTCTGTCAGTCGTGGTCTGATCTCCGACGAGGGGATCTCATTGTACTACTGCTAGCGAGGGTTTTTTTTTTTTCCACTTGAAGTTAAAGCCTAGAAAACATCATGCGAGAATTAAGCGAGTCTGAAGTGTGCCAGTGGAAAAACATTGTTAATCATATTCAAAGGATTTATTTAAAAATGCAATTATGAATTTATTAATAAGATGTGCATTTAAATAATGCATTTAAAAACATGAAAATTATTAAATTTGCCAGTGCCATTGCCTCATTCCCCCTTTTTCTTTTTTTTTTTGCAATGTAAATACTTTATTGCATTTCCATTGCACTCCCAGTTCCTATGTGACAGCAGACAAAAAGAAGAAAGCTTTGATTCATCAGTGCTACATAAATATTCACATACAGCATGTATAAAATAGTCATTTTGCCAGAGGAAGATGAAATTTCCCCTCGATTCCTTTCCTTGTGGGTATTGCTTATAAATGACAAAGAGGAATTACAAAATTTATTCAGTTTTTTTTTTCTTTTTGTCTTCTTTGTATGTTTCTTGCGTTACCATTTACAATTTTCATATCGTGATCACTTGTATTTAATGAGCAACAGAACTCCATGTTTAAAAGTCACATCACTGCTCCACTGCTCTTTTATCTCACTCACTCACTCATTTACCTCTTTTCCACTAAACAGTTTCAGGTCCAGTTCCTGACTTGGCCCCAATTTGTTGTGTTTCCACCGCTGCAAGAACCGGCCCCAGCTGCTAAAACAGGGGCCACCTCTGGTCCCACTTCTTTGCTGGGCCAGACTTAGCACCGATTAAGCAGCGACTACGCCAGGAGCTGGGGGAACAACAGTGGAAACACAGCTAGCGATAGTAGAAGAATAAAGTAATGAAAATATGGTTTTGTCTCTGGATCCCAGTGTAGACTGTAAAACCAGGAACAGCACTTGTATGCACACGATAACTCCTTCATTTAAACATCATTACAGTGAGGCTGCGCTTCGCCGTCATATGCGACGAGGACGGACAACGTAATTCCCCAAAACTTAATAAATACCACACGTAGCGATGCAACACTGCTTTGTTATCTCAAACATGTTGTAACTAGAATATCCACTGAAAAAATAATGTTTTCATGGACTGATAGTAACAGAGTAACAGTAGTTTGTTAACAGCAGCTAGCTTGCTAGTGGCCGGTTGTTGTGAACCGGCTCCCTCTGCAGCGACGTACTGACATTTTACATGATGCGGCCCCAACCTGGCCCCCTGCCGATGGAAAAGCAAACTGGTTCATAGGAGGACCGGCTTCTGAACCAACTGAGCACTGACTCGAGCCCCAGCCCGGAACTGGCCCTGGAACCTGTTTGGTGGAAAAGGGGTAAATGAGGCACGGTTAGGGTTAGGGCTTAAATTATTTGTCGGTTTAAATAAAGTTTATTCACAGAAAACATTTAGGATTAGGTTTAACGCTCCCTGCTGATGCCAAATCGTGTAGATCAGTGGTAGGGGTCACATGTCCAGGGGATGTCTCAAAACCAACACATTTCAGCTGCTTGCAGATGGGAATGAAAGCTAATCAACACTGATCAACAGTGTGAACTACTAGCTTACAAATAACAGCAGCAGTAGAAGTAAGGAAAGTTGTAATAATTGGAGCCATAGTGCTGTAGTTTGCCAAATAGCCCTTAAAAACATTACACAATAGGATTGAGATCAATTGATAGTGCAATAAAGGGACAGTACATGTCATTTACTAAATGGATTTAGTGTGACGTTACTCTTTAAAGACACGACAGCGAGACAGCAGCGTGCTATCTAAAAATTAAATGAGATCCGACCCACAGAGTAACAGCAGCAGGAGCTTTGGTTGGCCAACTGTTTCTGTCTGTTGCATGCTGCTGCCGCCTTCTGCTGCGCATAAAAGCAGGCAGCACCAGTCAGAATGAGGGTCAGAGCTTTAACAGCTGGCCAGTCTGACCACCTCTGAAGAAACAAAAACATAGTAAGTGATTAAATTTAACTCAAAGGAGTGTGTAGCTTTTTATCGCACTGCCTCAGACGCATACATATGTATTTAAAGCTGCAGTGATGAATTATCTGACCGGCGTAAAGATGATGTAGTGTGGGCTGCATGTTGCTGATGCAGAACAACATCAACACTACTAATCAGTCAGGGAGCACGAACTTCACCAAGGTACAATCCAGCTGTACTGACAGAAAGGTATTAAAGAAAGCATTGCACACAGATAACAATGCACTTTAACATCTGGGATATTGCACATGCTCATGCCTCTCCCTCCACCTCCCTCTTGAACAGTTTGATGGCTCGGGGAACAAACGAGTCTCTGAGTCTGATGGTTTTACTCCTGGGGAGGAGCCGTCAGTTGCTGGTCAGGCTTCTCTGTGCGTTGATGACGGTGTGCAGAGGGTGACTGGCATCATCCATCATCATGCTGAGTCCATAGCTGAACACTGTCGCCCTCTTGTGGTGAAATAGCAACACTACCTTGTTAAAGGAGATGTATTATACTGGTGTGCAAGAAGTTTAAATACGTTGTATTCACCCCTAGAACATGTGTGTGAAGTTTCTTGGTGAAACTCCACTTTGATCCTGTATTTCAGTCTGCCTCAAAAACACTGTATCAGCTCTATAACAACAGGCTGTTTTCCAGTGTAATAATAACTTTAATGCTCTCCTTCATTGCACTCCACTGACGGCCACTCTCTACGCAAGGACAGCATCTCTGTAACCAGGCAACCAGCATAACGCGAGGAATCAAAAATGTAATGAATCCAGGCATCCATGTGTTGCTGTGAGGCTGGCAGCTTGTGTAACAAAATGTGTGGTTTTTACAACCCAAAACTGAACAGCTGTAAGTTTTTCCTGCACTCATGTCACAGCCAGACTTCACTGACAACAGAGAAATCCAAGATGGCGGATCCTACGAAACATGTCTTCCGATGCTGTAGGTGAAGACCACGTGGGGACCTGAGCAGGGGTTGGCTAATGCAGTGTTTGATATACTGTTACATCACAATTTTGAATTATTTTTGGACAGGATCCCAGCCTCTGATCTTGGTCAAAAAGTTATTATTTTATTCCTTGGGTAATATTGTACCTCAAACAAATCCTTTGAGGTCTGTTCAGTAGATTTTTTTCAAGCGCAGGTGAAAACATGATCTCCTTGGTTTCCAGCAGCTGCTGATGGGAATCAAAACAACAGGCAGAAAGACACTAGAGTGATTCAATCCTGAAGAGGAATCGCTGAATCAGCTGATAATTCTCTGTGGGTTCTCCTTTCACATTACACCAAGACATCTGATTGATTGTTTATATAAAATATTTATTAGAGCTTTAAATTATTACATGACTCATTGCCTTTAGGAAGGCCTGAATTTCAAAATCCATTTAAAGTATGTGTTGAAGAATTGCCAAAGTTTTGTGTTTTTTTGTGGGGGGGTTGACAGCCAAGCACAAAAACCAATAGCGGCTCAGAGAGACATGCCTTCATCCAACGAGATGTAGCTGCTGATGCCTGAGCAAAGAAGGGAGCTGTCAATCATCTTTTCTCTTTCTGTACAGAGTTGAAATTACATCTCTCCCAAGCAATATGCCTATTCAGCCTTGGCAGACTACAATAAGCAAAGTGAAAATTGTGGGCCGGCGTTGCCAGGCGACAGTAATATTTGCCTTTTTGGTGGGCTCACTTTTCCTCACCCTGCCTCGTCGACTTCCTCTCCAGTTAGTGGTTTCCAGTGTGGGGTAAGTACTGGGAACAGTTCAAAAACAGGAATCACCCCCTTCTCCAGCACACGTTAATTCTCATAGTTTTTCTTTTATTTATTTTTCAACACCGGGGCAAAATGGCAACGCTGGGTAGAACCAGCTGCTTTCATTCCCAGCGACTGTGATCATAACTTGACGTGTGCTGTTGAAGTTTCAGATAGCTGAATTATGCTCTGCTGTCAAACTGTAGCGGTAGCTGTGCTGGAAATATCCTGACGTCTCATTTACATTTGGCAAAAAAGAAAAAAAAAATCCGCCTACAAACAACAAAACGGACCCTGAAAAATAACGTGGCTGTTTTTATTTGAAGCACGGGGTGTTTTTAGGGGTGGATTTTTCTCCTTTTTAAGATCTCCTTCTCATATTTGCATTTTTGACAGACTTTTTTCTTTTCCCTCTGAATGACATGAAAATGGGGTGGCAATCCAATGGCACACAATTTGAGTAATGAGCTTAAAAACATTTGCTTATCTTCTTAACTGCTGAATAAAGATAGAGCTATGATCCCAGTTAAGAATGCAGCACAGAGCTGTGGAGGGAGGGAGGTGGGGGGGGGGATAAAAAATAAATAATACAAGCAGAAGGCAAAGGGGGGGATTTGAAACTCATTTGCATTGCACAATTGATTTCTTGCAACTACCCTGTCCGCAATGTCAGTCATTCCCTCTTTTGAGTTTTAATTAAATCCCCGACTGAGTTCTGTTCGAAATTCTGATTTAAAGCCGCAGTCAATAGCAGCAAAGTGTCCAAAGATTGGGCCCCGTTCACTAAATCAATTCCAACAATGCTTCCAGGCCCGTGCCTCTGCAGAGGGAGTCGGCTACACAATGGGTGTCAGAGGAGATAATATCTACCCGCTTGTAACCATCCCATCCCTGCTGGGGGGAACACTTCACCACAGGCCTATCGCTTCTTCTTCCTCTTCCCTGCCTCCTCATGATATGATCTCATTTTGCAAAATTAGACTGTGATGCTGCTTGTAATGGATGGTAATGAAGATTGAATTATCCACATTTTAATGGATATGGAAGCATGTGGCCTATATATTACATGATTATTCCTCCTGCATATTGTATGACAACATACCCTGTACATGAATCTATTACATATTCGCACTTATTACATCATCATTATACATGCACATTAATATTAAGGCCTACATACGGAGTACAAGTATTTGTTGATCACATCAAGGCCAATGATTGTTTCATATGCAAAAGCTCCTGCCAATTGGTTTGTGTTAATATTCTACGAGGAAGACGATCACTAACAACGGCAGACAAAGCGGCGTGGTCGTCTATAAGAAGAGTAGCTCATTGGTGGGGCCCTCCAGTCGCTACGCCTCACCTCCAGCAGGTTCACTGTTGCAATTTTAATAGATGGAGAAAAAGGGGGCGGGGGGAGCTCGCCATTTCCAGCATCTTTCATTTCACATCTCACATTCCTTCACGCAGCCAAGTCATCTGTCAGAGATGATAAACTCCAATTTGGTGAGAGGTCAAGTGAAATATTAACAAGGGCCTCCAGCAAACCACCCCAATCAATTACAAAATGATATATTCATAAATCAATGGGATGGAGCTGACAGCTGAAAGACCAAATGCTCCGTTGCAATGAGATTGGCATGCCAGCTTTTTCAGTAAATTAAGAGTTTCCTTTCATGTTATCTGGTTCTTTATGTTCATGGCAAACTTGTACTTCCAGATATGCCATTACGGCTGCTGCTGAAGAAGAAGAATCTTCCTCAATCACTGTCATCCTGATCTCTTTAGCTCTTTTCTACTCTTACTTTTGAAAGAGGGAAAAAGCTTAATCTTCCTCCCTAGAAATGATCAATTGAATTTCTAAGCTGTGAAATGTAAGAAACCCTTGATCACTTCCATACACTCAAGGTTTTTTTTTTTTTTTTTTTGCTGCTGCAGTCTCACTTGATCTGGTATCACCAATGGCTGATGGTGGATTTCGTTAGCAAACTTCATGTCTTTATGATCCTTCCATCCTCACTTTTAAGGTATGAATTTGGGAAACAGGTCAAATCTTCTTGATGAGCTTCCCAGAAATCAGGTTTTGTCCTGCACAATAAAAACAAGGTCAGCCCCAGGACTGCATAATAGCAGATCTGTGACAGTAATGTGAATTCAAAAGGCTGATACTACGAAATTAATACAGTCCCCTTCGATTTTCATCTGGTTTGTCGGTCAGCGTAGTCGTGCAGGGAATTTTCCCTAATACCTCAGACACCGAAGAGACGAGGAGACAGTAGACAGATGTATCTCTCATGCTCCATGTATTTGACAGTTCCTAATTAGACAGGACAAAGAGTAAAGCCGAGCTCGTGGCTCCGTGAGGCTGTGCTTAGACAGAGCAGTGCTTTGATCTAAAAGCTAACACGTCTTAGTTCAGCGTGTTACGGAGGAGTCAGGCTGCACCGTATCAGCAGGAAAATAGCCTGACCTGAAAGATACAGGCCATGACAACTGATGGGTTTATCCTGCGCATTATATAATGATGGATGACAACGGATGGAGGTTGAATTTTTTTAAAACCCTTTTTCTACTTCCACAATATGTCCATGACCAAAAGGAGCAAAGTGCACAACATGGCAAAAACAAAACACACAACCCACAGTGTCTTCTTTATGTGACCCACTGTGGGCGTTTTCCATGACTGATTGACTGAGTGATCCCATTAAAACCACTATTGCCAAAATTGTTCATCTTCATCATATTACCACAGGTTATATATTAAAGACGAACAGAGCAACAGCGTCTTCAGCCATTGGTTGTTGATTTTAAAGCTTAGGATTTGGTATTTAATGTCAAATGTCAGATATGGACAAGAGGGAGGAGCTGGGGAGGAGTGAGGGGGTGTCACTCAAAGCAGCCACGCCCTCATTTATGTATAAGTTTAAGCCTCTTTACAATTCAAACAGATGTGTTATATAATAATTCACCTCCCTGTACAGTTGTTGTGAATGTAGGACATTTGGACATGGAGGTCTGATAGGACTGACGCACCAGCCTCCAGTGGTCATTTAAGGAACTGCAATTTTTGGCATGAAAATGGCATTTTCATGTTTTTTTTGTTTTTTTTTTAATCTCAGTACGTTTCTGCTTGCTAGATACACATGATAGATATGTATAGGTACATAGTTCTGCACAAGCATTTCCTGAACATTAGACCAGGTCCACCCAGGATTAGGGATGGGAATCGTTAGGATTTTTATGAATCCGATTCTCATTTCGGTTCTGCTTATCGATTCTGGTTCCTAACGATTCCTTATTTCGATTCGAAAAACAAAAAACAGGAAGTCAAATGATATTTAACATATTAATTTCCCACACATGTTGCATTTATTTTTACATAACCCCTTTTCCACCAAACAAGAACTGGTGCTAGCTCCGGGCTGGTGCTAGTCCTGGTGGTTAGTTGGTTCAGATCCTGTTTCTCCTATGAGCCGGTTTGCTTTTCCACTGGCAAGGAGCCAAGTTGGGGCCGTATCACGTAAAAGGTCAATACATCGCTGCATAGGTAGCCAGTTCACAACAACCGGCCGCTAGCAAGCTAGCTTCTGTTAACAAACTACTCTTACCCTGTTACTATCAGTCCACGAAAAAAAAAAAATTTTCAGCGGATATTCTAGTTACAACATGATTGAGTTAACAAAGCAGTGTTACGTTGCTACGTGTGGTACTTATTCAGTTTTGGGAAATCACAATGTCCCACTTGTCGCATATGACGGCAAAGCGGCGGTGGAAACACAACAAACTGGGGCTAAGTCAGGAACTGGCCCCGAACTAGCACTGGAACCCGTTTGGTGGAAAAGGGGTAACTTTGGACCGCTTTTCCTGGTCCATTTCCTGTTGCCATGGGGCGTTGAATTACCGAATTTACCGAATTTTGGCACCCAACCCTACCCAGGATGCATGTCGGCATCACCAACATTAAACTGTATTTGAAATCTCACACACAGCACTTCACAGCTAAAATCCACTATTTTCTTAATAGTTGTATTACTACTTGTGGCCACGGTGGTTGCACTTGAACATACTTTGTAATGTTAAGTCTGAATAAAAAAAAAAAAAAAAAGAAAGCTTAGCATTGATTTT